>CM067368.1:84836515-85064015 GCA_034401795.1 Chaetoderma sp. LZ-2023a
TCATTTTCGCAGCGAGCAACCCTCAGCCCCACCTACCATATGGAAGGAGACTACACCCTCCCAAGCCCTTACACCAAACTGACCACACAACTCACCCTCAATCCATGGAGCAACCAGGGCCCATACCCTTACCACCAATGAATGTGAAGGATGGGGAAAAGGGTTGGGGTTGGGGCTGGCGCCCATCCTGCTCATATTATTATTATTATTATTATTATTATTATTATTATTATTATTATTATTATTATTATTATTATTATTATTATTATTATTACTATTATTACTATTATTATTATTATTATTATTATTATTATTATTTTGTTTATTTTCATACATGTATGCCTATGCACACCTGGATTATGCGTATACATAGCGAAGCCTGCCTACAGTGACAATTTTATGCAATTATTATTATTATTATTATTATTATTATTTTATTTTTATTAATATTACTATTATTATATTTTATTATTATTATTATTATTATTATTATTATTATTATTATTATTATTATTTTTATTATTATTATTATTATTATTATTATTATTATTTTTATTACTGTTGCTGCTGCTGTTGTTGTTGTTGATGTTGTGGTAGTAGTAGTAGTAGTAGTAGTAGTAGTAGTAGTAGTAGTAGTAGTAGTAGTAGTAGTAGTATTAGTAGTAGTAGTAGTAGTAGTAGTAGTAGTAGTAGTAGTAGTAGTAGTAGTAGTAGTAGTAGTATTAAAAAATTGCTTGAATCTTGAGCCACAGACTCTCATATATATATATATATATATATATATATATATATATATATATATATATATATATATATATATATATATATATATATATATATATATATATATATATATATCTACTAACTGTGTAATTCTGAGTCTGTGTAACGCTGCTAAATCTTTCAAGTATGCATAGTACGCACACTTTCAATGGTTAGACTCAATACTCTATGACATGACAGCCAATCATTTGCAACATAACACTGTTTCCTTTTCATTGCTCCAGTTTTGAGAAATGCAATCAAATGTGACTTTTTTCAAATTATTTGTCAAAATCTCTGATGTTTAATCAAAAGTAAGTTTAAATATTTTTCTAAAGCATGACTTATTAAGGCAAAACTTATGTAAATAATTTAACAGTGACAGTTGGTATAGGCTGTTATTTAAGACACCAGTTTTCGTTTTTGCACCAATTAAAGCTGAAGGGTCATTATAAATTTAAGAATATTTTTTAGTAAAAAAAATAGAAAGCAAATTAATTATTCATGTTTGCAATTTGTATCGGGTGAGTGGCCACCAAATTGTTTTTCTTATGAATAAGAAGTGGCCACGCGCACAAATAACAGAGTTATAGCCCTTGCTATATTTTACAATGTATTGAAGCCTATGGCCAAAATGCGTCTGTAGCACGTTTCGTCCTTTATCAATGGAGTAAAACCAAATTTGGTAGATATGCTTCTTTATGCAACATCTATTAGAGTTATGAATATGAGGTGACCACGCCCTTAAGCAAGGACCATTTCCTTTCGGGACTATCTATTTGGCATATGAACTTGAAGTGGTCACGTCCACAAATAGCATAGTTATGGCCCTTGATATAACTTGATATATTTTAAAAGTATTGAACCATATGGGGAAAATACGTTTGTGACACATTTCGTCCTTTATCAATGGAGTGAAACTGAATTTGGCAGCTGTGTTACCTTATGAGGTAAGAATATGAAGTGATCATGCCCTTCAACAACGGCCATAGCTCTGGTTCACGAAGGCGATTTTAAGTATTGAAGCATATCGGGGAAATTCATGTGATTCGTCAATTGTTGATGCATTAACACCAAATTTAGCCGATATCCCCCTGCAGTCAAATATCCATTTGAACTATGAATATAAAGGGTCTGCAAAATTAAACAAAGGCCATAATTCTGTTTCATAAAGACACACTATTCAACCATATGGTTAAAGTACATTTGCTTAGTCATTGTTTGACGGTTTAAAACTAAATTTTGCAGGTATGTTCCTTTAGATAATATATATGTCCCCTATGCATATTAAAAGGTTACGACTTGCATTAATGGCTACAACTCAGGTAATTTAAGTTGTTTTTAAGTATTGAACCCTATTGGGAAAATAATCTGTGTTGCGTTTCGTAAATTGTTAATTGGTTTGGATCAGCATTTGATACAACATTTGGCAGAAATGCTCCTAAGATACAGTTTGATCATTTGACAATTGGTGTCATGGATGGCTGCCCAATTGATCAATGGTACTTTTCCCATTGGTCAATAATTTAAATGAGATCAGTATTCTTGCATTTACTTACCCAAATATTTTACTGTGACCACTGTCCCGCTGGTAAGTATCATCTGCTGCGTCAATAATGTCAGGGTTGGCTGACCCATTCGCCAATGGCACTTTTCCCATTGGTCAATAGTGTATTTGACACAAACGGTTTTTGTATTAGCGGTAAGGATGATTGCCTCATTGGTCAATAATGATATGGACCATTGACCCATTGGTCTATGGCAACAGTTATGCTTGCCTGATGGAGAAATGGTGCTTATTATGCCTTAATTAATGTAAAAAATTAGTACAGTTCCTCATCAGCTGGGCGAGCACTAAGGCCCTTGAGTCATTTATTAATTATGCTCCATATGAATAAGGAATATATAGGAGCTAGATTAATTGCTTTTTCTGTCCAAATCCATTTTGCTTTAACGAGGAGTCAAAATGTTCAGTCTTCCACTCGTTTTTATACCCCGCCAATGAAATTAGCGCCACTGAAATTAGCGGGGTATTATGTGATGACGCAGTCCGGGTGGGCGAGTGGCAAAGTGGTTTCCAGATAATAATCCAGCGTTACCGTATATATGATCGCTTTGCAGCTTCATAGGGTGGTTGGACTAGGTCTGGGGAAGAAACCTATCAAAGTCACTGGTGGCCATCTTGAAAATTGTTTTTCCAGATGATAACTCCATTACCATTTATCGAATTACTGAAAACTTCATAGAGTGTTTGGACTAGGTCTGGGGATGAAGCCTATGCAAATGGACAATGATCTGAAATCAAAGATGGCCTCTAGCCATAGGCTGCCATCTTGGAACCGCAAGATCAGGCCACATCCAGCACTTCGACGTGGCATGAAAAGTTATACATGCGAAGCCAGTATCCAAGCGGCATAATGTTAGTAATATAGGCCTCAGCCCGAAGAGGGCGTGTCAAAGGTAACTCCCGAACGCAGCCATGGTTGCTTAGTCAAAAAACTGTAGTGGAGCTAAAATGTCAGGAAGCCATATGCGAATGAATTGCTGAAGTTAAGCTAATGCACGCTGAGTTACATCCAGAGAACCACTACCTTATTAATTCACCAATTGTATATGGAGCACACACTCTAAGCACAATAGAGACTGGTTGCTGACTCAAGCTCGCCAGTTGCTGGGTGAGACAAATCGTGCATTTTGTTAGAATAGTGGCCGTGACTTACTCTCCTCCCTGAGTATAAATGGGATGGGATCGTGAGTGTGTGTGTGTGTGAGAGAGAGAGAGAGAGAGAGAGAGAGAGAGAGAGAGAGAGAGAGAGAATTGGTAGGCAACAACGGCTTGGTGTAGTGGCTAGCACTCAGGACTAGGTACTGGATAACTGTGTGCGTGCCTGAGCTGTGTGCTATGTCGCCGTCTCTGAAAACAATGGAAATTTTCTCCACTCCGTACCTCTCTCCACGCAGGGGCATAAATTGGTACCAGCGTAAAAACTCGGGAAGCTAGCTTTAATCAGAATCGACGCCCATCTCGTCGGCCTGTTAAGCTAATCCAACTCGTCGCCCTGATCAGATCACGGGAGGCCATCTATGCTTGTTTCCGGGCCTAATGACCCGTAAAAGGGGCGCGGCCTAAGGTGTGCGGGCGTTGACCTAATGCAGCCGCGCTGCCCTTTAACATGTGTAACGAGGTCCTGGGCCTACACATTACTTGATTGCCTGTTACTTCAATTAGCTATCGTCTACTATTTGAAAGTTATATGCATTTAATAAATTACAATCGTTAATCTGCGTATTGCATAATTGCGTCAATGGCTGTGATTTAGAATCAATGAGAAATCCAATTTTCTGAATCTTCAATCTTCTGACATAGAGTCCAGTCTTAAGTGTGCGTATTACGGTATGAAATCTTCACTATCTATCGCATTGTTATACATAAAACAATCAGGAGACATGCTGAGCTTAAGAAACAAACGGCTGTTTTTTATTCATTCGAATTAAATACATTTAATATTGTGGAATTTGAGTGCATGTTGTATATACGTTAGCGACTAGATCATTCATCGATTGATAATCCTAACTGTGTGACTACATTGAAGATGCTTTTGACATCTAGGCGCCAGAACTAAAACACATATTATTAAGACTTTTAAAGGTGATACATTCCCTTAATGTTCGTTATTTTCTACAAAGCATGGTCCTGTATTTCAGGAATGGACCTTTCCAGTTTATCCATCCATCATATGACGGCATAATCAACTACATGACGTGTAGAATTGCGCCATAATCAATGACGTCATTATGACCTCATGAATGACGTAGTTAAGTACGTCACGAACGCATAATCGGTGACAGGCTAAGATTTGTTGCACAATTTGTATGTCTTTACTATTTAATAAAAATGCTGTTGAATATATTGAAGATAATTTGACTGGGTGCTGTTGCTGCCATAGGAAGCAACAGCACCCAACCAAATTAGTTTAAAAATATTCAATAGCTTACCTGTATAGTTTTCTGGAAATTTGTAGTCAGGGAGATCAGGGATCGATCACTCTCAATATGAGCGAGATGTGGGTGGAGCTTAACTAGAGATGGGCGGGACAAAGCTAAAACTGGAAATGTCCATTGCAACGTATGCATACCTTGTGGGGATAAAGGCTGGTAAACAACATTTTCTACACGAAAATGTTTGCGAGTTCTTGATAACATAATTTACATAAATGTATGGTTACGGGTACATTTTCAAAAATATTGTCTCTCGCTACAGCGAAGAAACATTCTCTTAAAGAGAATTTTGATGCGGATTACTATACAACGTAAACAGCTTCAGACATAAATATTATCTAATCAGCAGCAACACGTGCTCTTCAATAGCCATTGGTCAACTAATTAGCATAAAAGAATAATATCCACAGAAACACAAATGCATGCAATATGTTCATGACCATTTCCATGTTTTGTCCATCATTAGACATAGAACGGTTAATCAAAAAAGTCTGTCAGTATGTCATACGCAGTAGCTTGCCGTTGTGCAGTAGATGAGTTGTGCGCAATGCGCATGTTGTGTTAAAGACCTATGTATTTTAACTTGATCCCAATATGTTGACAATGCAATGCAGCTGTGCAAGTCAGGCGCAACAATTTACGACAGCATCGTTTTGTAGCACAGTCTTGGTGGCAACCATACTATATGATTTCAGTGTAGGCGCTGAAATCGGAGGTTTGGACAACAGTTGTAACACCAGCCCACCATCAGTATTTGTCCATTAAATATAAAAAACTTAGTGATGTTGGGGAGGGTGGGGTGGGATGGGTGAGGCTTGGGTGGGGGAGGGTTAGGATGCTTGTTTTTCTCCATATCCTTATTTGGTAGCGATCTCAGTGTATGTTGTGTTCAGCTGTGTTTGGTAATGACTCGTGAGAATAACACACATGTTTAGTAGACACAAGTAGTGGCTGTTGGAACTTGGTATAATAGAGACATGAACTTATCTACAAATTTTATCATCGTCGAATGCCGAGTGCTGTAGAAGACGGTTAAGTTCTTGGGACACTTTCCATGCTGTCTTCTCGCTAGGCTATGCTGCATAGAACACTGGGTGATCCTATGTACCTGCATGACACATTAGCTAGCCCTGTTTCCAGTTCATTTCCTAGAAGACCTTGTAACAGTTCGTGAACCGGAATATACTCACACTTATATGGTTCCCTGCCTTTATTCACAGTCAGCTGCGATGCATGCTAGGCCAGTGAGCAAGCAACATAATTAAGGCATCTGTATCACTAGGATACACGGCAAATTCTCTTGCATCATACTCGAGGCAATGAAGGACTATTTCTTCGTAGGTAGACTCAAGCAATGTAGTGTCCAGGTTGCAATTAGATCACTTCACAGATATATCACTGAATGGATCTTTCCGGTGTATCCATCACTCATATGACGTCACATGACATCATAATCAACTAAGTGACGTGTAGGATGACGTCATAATTAACTATGGCATGAATGCTTCAATTTAGTCCGTCATTAACGTTTAATAGTCTGACACATTGTATGAATTGTATGTCTTTCGCATCTAATAAACAACCTGTTAAATATTTTGAAAGTAATTTGACTGGGCGGCAGCATCACCCAGTCAAATTAGTTTCAAAATATACAACAGCTTACCTTTATAGCTTTCTGGAAGTCATAACTACTGTTTCACCTGCATACGTGTTTCCAGCAATTGTTGTGATAAGAAATTTGCAAGATCTGGCTAATTAGCACCAAGAACAAGTAAATTTGGCCAGTTAACGAGAAGAGGGTACAAAGGGATTCTCAGTTACACAACTCCCTCGTTGGGTCCCTTTGGTTCACTTTTCTCTCATTTAGGGCTTCACAATATTAGAAATATGAATATCTGTATCGATATCAATTTTCATACCATATACCTTTAATACCGGCATTATTCCGATGAGAAAAATGGAGTGAGGCTTGAGTAGTATGATTCCATATTCAACGTATATCAGCACTGCTTAAATAGTCGCCGCAAATTTCTACAATAAAAGCAAGAAAGTACATGAATCCTGATATTAAACGCTAAATTTTAACTGTCTTCAGTTAAATCATACCCCAAAACGGCTGAAACTCCCCCAACTCGTTCATACAAATGATTTGAATTTACCACGAAATTACAACTATTTCCCAGCGGAGATCGCAAGATACCGGTAACCAGTGGCCATCTAGTCCTGTAAAAACTCACCCAGTGAAACTGCGAACAGCTACAGCCGTTGATATTTGACTGACAAATATCAATGTTATGAGTCAAACACATTGGATATGAATGTAAAAATACGTTTTACTAACTTTCCTGTCTATCTGCATTGATGTATATGTTAGAATAACAAATGAACTTTCCACGATGGCCTGTGCTTTATAGGATGCATTTGCAATGGGACGAAACCGCCAGGAAACGTAGACATCTCCGCGCAGGTGCACAACTTAGCCATTATAACATATACTAAATATACTACCATATGCTGCGAATACATAGGCCTAAGCTCGCTCTCATTAGAGTAGCTCGCATTGATCGATATCTAATGATACCCACCAACATAAGAAGTGAATAAAGCTCGCGGAGTGGGGTGGAGCGATTGAGATCTACATGAAGATAGACGTTTAATAAATTTGTCCTAGCTAAATGTGATTATAAATATAATTATATAGATTAAAACAATAATTCATACTGGTTTTATACGTATTTAGCATGACTAATATTGATTAAGTTGTGTAAATATTAAGAAACGTTGAATTGATGTGCCAAAAATATCTTTTTCTAAAGTTATCTGTTCCCGTGGTTTGTATACCGTGGCAACGGTTGTGCCTGACACATTCCTGCCAAAACCTGCATGCTTTAAAGACATAAAAACCAAAGTCCTAAATAACTTTAACTAACAAAACATCCACATTAAAATGTAATTTCGTACATCATCAATTTTCGTGGTACCATAGGAAAGCTATCTGATACTGATTAATTAATGTATTAATTAATTAAACACATAATTAAAAAAAACCAAAACAATAAATATAAGAAAATAATAAATTTATATATATATATATATATATATATATATATATATATATATATATATATATATATATATATATATATATATATATATAATTATTTTCTGCAGATTTTTATTAATTTCTATTTGTACATATTATAGAATATATGTTTACTTTTAATTTACAATTACATGTAGGTCAGATGCAATAATAAATAACCAATGTAGGTACACACTGTCACAATCAACCACAATGTCAAACCAGTAGGGACATAAATTACACGCGAACTTGGCATCATAAATATACTTAGAAAGCTCTTGTAACATTCCCATTCTTTATAACACACGTATGTATATGGTATCATCTCTACGGCTGTCCCCCTGTCTCAGCCTTTCCCTGAGTGGCCACAGGGCAAAGAAAATAAGTCTCTGCTAATCTAACAATCATGTATGTCTCCTAATCTGCAGTGATTTGTCTGTGCACATAGCTTTTAGGATATGCAATCACACACAAACACACACACGCACGCACACACATAGTGACAGTGACACAAATACATAATACCTTCAAATCACCTCTATGTCATAATTGCAAACGTCTATAATTTATTGCTGTAAATACCTTTAGATACACTATCAGAGAACTGCTGTATGTTAATACACACAATATATAACAATCATGAAATGTCACAATTGTCTAAAACCTGACAAGTGAGTTGATTTCTGAATTTCTGAATACTGGCTATGTGATGCCTGTAACAAAACGCGGGTGGATGAGCGCCGTGCATATCATGCAAAACAAAAACAAATCGAAACACATGTCCTGAAAACACCAGCATTTATTCAGGAAGTAACCCTTACAGGCACTGAGGATATGAGTATCATTACGCCGCAAACTGCTACTAACACTACAGACTCACAGTCATCAGCAGCAACAACACAAGTATCCAACTTATCAATTAACATGTCTCCACCCGTGTCTCTTGCATATGCACAGCCTAGCACAACTACACCAATATTGAAGTGGACATGCATGGGCACAGAAACACCTAGTGTACGTGACACAAGCGCAATTCCAAATACAGATCCTCTTGATATAGAGAAAAATACAAGTTTGAAAAATGAAAACATAATAGGATACATTTTCTGTACATGCCTCAGAGATAATAATAAATATATGATTATGTGTACAGGTTGCAAAAAGTGGCAACACTATGAATGTACTGAGCTGGCACCATATATGCTAACAGCACTGACCAAGAATTCTAGACGCAAGTATTCATGTGCAAATTGTATGCCAATTGCACTCCATATAGCGGAATACTTAGAGTGGCGGAAATTACCAGAGAAACATGACACGACTTTGATAAATGCTAACAAGACAGTTACACAATCCAGCGACACAGATATACACCAGAACACAATAGAACAACAGAAGATGAGCAATACTAACTCTTCTAAAAACCAGGATGATGTCACAGTTCTTACATAACTTAATAAAACAACTCCATCAGAACAATCCCATTGCCGCCTGATCGGTTAGACCAAATGACTCTGAATAACCTTATAAAGGAAGTCAAGTTATTAAGCCAAGATTATAGAATGGTCACATTACAAATCCAAGACATGCGATCAAATACACCCACAACTAATCCACAACCACACCTAAATACATACGCAAATGCAGTACATTCTAATCTAGCACCAAACCAATCACACACAAATAAAATAACCAAACAACAGCAACATATGGATGTAACACAAAAGCAACCACACAACACTAAAACGACTACACAACAACAAAACAATAATGTAGCCAGGCCAATTTCAGTGCTCACGAATTATAACACAACATGAAAATCGACACAGAGTTTAATGTAAACAATCATGAGAGCTACTATTCACCCAGGCACTCATCCTCCAAGGCTCCTGGTACCAATCAGACGGATACTACTTATTATAGTTTGAATAATCTTGGCCAACGGTGCCAACTACAAGGCGCTATGGGTGCACACTGTTGAACATAACTAAACAAGAGCTGGAAACTCTAACATTGTTGCTGGTGAGAGAAACAATTTTCTCATCATAGGTAGCGCCATCCTTCGAAGATTAAGTGGTCAGCACATGTCCACAAGTGGGACAAATTTTGGAATAAGAACAGTACGCGGTGCCAAAATCAACGATGTCACCAATGAAATTGACAAATATCTTGGTCCCGCAACTCATGATGCCATTGTGGTGCATGTCGGCAGTAACAACATCTCCAAAGCTGATATGCAGCAGATGATAAATGACTACAATCCACTCAGACACAAAATACGATTCATCTCACCACAGATACAAATATTTATCTCATCTTTGTTGTCACGTCCACTTAATAAACCTGACCACAATCAAACACTTGATTTCAACAGCATGCTTTACTCTCTCTGTAAAACACTAGCAGCTACATACATCGACAATGCTCAGCTCTTTTCTGACACTAATGGGGAAATACACAGGGAGTTATTCTGGGATCACGTACGTCCCATAGTTCTTTCAGAAAACATCACAAACTATCTATCTAGCACACTTAGCATATCCAGTCAACACAATCAATCCTATGTGCAACAGAGGAGCCAACATGAAAACTACAATTACGACTCATATTTTCAAAAAGGGAGGTTGACTGGGAGGAGACCACAACATCAAAACCAACATACGTACACTTACACCAAGGGCAGGTACAACAAAGCCAGAACTTACAATACAACTCCGGCATGCTACCACTATTAACTGTAGAAAGTTATTTTGTAAATAGATCAACCACCCAATCTAATATACCAGATGGCACGTGTATAAATATTGAGAAAAAAAATATTTGCTTGTACAATAGATTCACAAGATTATCAGATGCATGTACAGATGCAAAAACAGTTGCCGTGGCTACCAACAATCCGTATGAGTACCCTAAATCAAGTGCATGCACACTGGATGTGTGCACCGACACCATACACACGCAGGGAAAGGGTAGATTAATAACAGATGATTCCAATGACAATTGTGTTAATGATAACATATATGTAAATATTAACAATTCTAATAATACAGACATTAATGTAAATATAAATAATTATAAAAACATAGTTACTATTAATGACATGACAATGTTATACTTATCACAAAGGTCAACCGAAAAACTACAAAACACAACCAGTATTAGCCAATTATAATCTAAATGAATACAACTTAGAAGAAGTGAATGTCACCACTACTGAAGGCAGAGGCATCCTCGTGTATATAAAGTCATCCATGCCACATAGACGACTAAGCCATACCCTTCCAATTCCTTCCAAGAACACATAGTGTGTGACATACGATCTAAAAATGAAACATTAAGAATTGGAGTAATATACAGAAGTCCAAATTCAAATAATCAGAATAATGTTGAACGCTGCAATATATTACGTACCATATGTTCTAGTAATATACACACTTTTATTGTTGTCGATTTCAATCTTCCGCATATTAAATGGCCTTTAACCTCATCAACCAGTAGCGTTTCACACTTACTAGATTTCACATTTAATTTTATTGAAACAATACATGACTGCTTTCTCCATCAACTAGTAACAACACCAACCCGTGGGCGAGGAATGGCTACACCATCAATAGTGGATTTACTCTTAACAAATAAGCCAGATCTAGTGGATGATATATGCATTAGTGCACCGCTAGGAAAAAGTGCTCACTCTATGATAAAAACCACAATCCACCTAAGTGGCAATACAAATGATGACCATAAAATTAAATTGTGCTACGACAAAGCTGATTATCAAGCCATGCCCGAGTTCATGAACATAAACAGGGAACAATATCTGAATGGATCCGTTGATATCAACGATATGTGGAATATAATCTCCCAAATGTGCTTTCAAGCAGTAAATAAATTTGTGCCAGTTCGAAAGATTAATCACAAAAAATATAAATTTCCTCTTAGCAAAATTACCAGAGCAAAGATAAATAAGAAGAAGAGGATTTGGAGGAAATATCTGAATACAGGCAGTGACTCGACTTACATCGAATACTGTCGGATAAGAAACCAGGTGCGAATGGCTACCAGAAAATCAGTAAAATTGTATGAGAAAGATATCTCCAAATGTGTAAAACAGAATCCGAAAAGATTCTGGAATTACGTCAGAAGTAAAACTAAGGTTAAGTCAGGCATCCCAGACCTACAATTACCAAGCAGCTGCACTAATGATGTCATATATACTAAAGATGGCACAGAGAATGTAGAAGTACTCGCTGATTATTTTAAATCATTACTTACTAGAGAATCTGAAAGCGAACCTCTATCAATCCCACCTAGAAATTATTGTAATGACTTGGCTATTCATATTACTCCGGAAATGGTGAAAACTAAGCTTTCTAACCTCAAAACCTCAAAATCACCTGGTCCTGACAAAATCCATCCTCGATTATTATATGAATTACGCCATGTGCTTAGCTTCCCATTTTCCATGCGGTTCAACAAATCCCTGAGTCTTGGCAAACTGCCAGATGCGTGGACAGTTGCAATCATCACAGCCATTTACAAAAAAGGGCGAGAAGAAGAAGCCTGATAATCACCGTCCAATTAGTCCTACTTCCGTTGTTTGCAAAGTCATGGAATCGTTCATAAAAGATGCAATAATAAAGCATCTTACAAATAACAATATGCTATCAGAGATTTGGCTTCGTAAGTGGTCGGTCCACCATCCTTCAACAATTGGTGGTTCTAGAAAATGGATGGAGAGACTCGATGATAAAGGCATGGTCGATGTTGTATATTTTGACTTCATGAAGGTGTTTGATAACGTTCCCCACACATGTCTGCTTGCAAAATTACCTGCATACGGCATATTAGGAACACCACTAAATTGGATAAAATCATTTCTCACGGGTAGAAAACAATATGTGGTTATCAGTGGAACCCACTCTAAACCATCTGATGTAACCAGTGGTGTACCACAGGGATCAGTCTTCGGCCCTCTGCTCTTTTTGATATATATATATATATATTAATGACCTCCCGGACACAATTACCACTGGATCCGATATATTCCTGTTTGCAGACGACACCAAACTATTTAAGTCAATATTTGATCAAACAGATTGTATTTCCTTGCAAACTGATATAGACGCTATGTGTGCATGGACAGAAAACTCATTGTTACAGCTACATCCTGACAAGTGTAAAAGTATGAGTATTTCTACTTGCAGGACAATCCCACACAAATACACAATGGACCCAAATAACTATAGTATAGTGACATCATCATCTGAAAAGGATATTGCGGTCGTGATTGATGAACGATTAAGTTTTGATTATCATATAAATGAAAAAATAAACAAATCTAACCAAATTATGGGACTGATTAGAAGAACATTTAGCCACATAGACAAAGAGAGCTTTAAACATCTATACAAATCCCTTGTCAGACCACATATCGAGTATGCCAATGTAGTATGGGCACCATATTTGAAAAAACAAATATATGCAATAGAAAATGTACAGAGGTGAGTCACCAAGCTTATCCCTGGCATGCAAAACCTTCCATACAGTAAACGCCTACAAATATTGAAGCTACCGACCTTGGCATTCAGACGACTGCGTGGGGATATGCTTGAAATATACACAATTTGACACAACCATTATGACATGCCCACATCCAAATTTATCTAACTTTATGATGAAAGCAGTGTTACTCGGGGTCATAGCATGATAATCAAGAACATCTGAGCTAGATTAAATCTAAGAAAAGTGTCTTTTCCGCTACGGTGCACAGGCCATTGGAACAGTCTAGATGAAAACATTGTCACTGCATCATACATCAATGCATTAAAAAACAGACTTGAAAACTATGGAGAGACGATCCACTGCATTTCAATTTTGAATCTGTAGCAGACTTCACCACTGTTTATGACACAGAAGTAGACCTGACGTTAAAGGCTTGCTAAAGGCCTACAGTCAGTAGAATTTCGCGTTTCATGAGAAGTTTTTCTCATATTGTCGGGTTCTTCTTTACTTGGGCTGTTAAGTGGTCACTACAAAGGCGCACAATTTCATGAAACCAGGCTGTAGCAATTGATATAAAATATCACCCAAAATATTCATTTCATATTATGATTTTTCTAGTAAACAACGGGTCGAAATTATAAAATAGTAGCGCAGGAAAAGATAGGTTTTAGACATTTTTAACCATCCGATGACCTATGATGGTAATCCAAAGTGCATTCTCATAAGTAGGCAACTTTCGTAGCCGTAATCGTTAATTTATCAGTTACTCTAACACTAACCACAAAACAACAATTTGACAGCTCTGGATAAATAAGAAAAGCGTGATCATTAAATACAGGTAAAATATCATGTTCTAGTACGAAGAGCAGTAACTTATATCACTAGACAGCTTTATACTATTGAAATATTACTAATGGGGAGCAGATTAGCTGCCTAACAAAATATTATACATGTTTTATCTTATATCTCGATATTTTGGCATCAGCAAAATCATATCGGTATAACTAATGGTATAGCTATGATACCGGTATTCAATATAATATCGGTATATCTTGAAGCCCTACACCCACCCTTGTCAAATCTACTCTCCGTCCACCTTTAAATCCTTAATCTTTGTGTCTATGTGTAATAAATATTACATGTATTCTTTTAAAAGGTCTTCCAGTTTCATAGACACAGTGTGAAATTCTCCAAATATGTCAACATCATTTGGTTTACCAAGTGCCATCACCAGTGGCTTCCACTTTATTATTACACATGTGGTTTCTGAAAGTGTTACCTCAGCTGATGCTGGGGTATTAATGATAAGACTATTCGGCAAATGGTGCACATATTTTTAAACTTCACATATGTTTAATGGACACAGATTGTGTGACTAGTCTATGTATAGAGGATGTTGGTGTACACTGATATTTAAAGTTTTATTTGCATAAACTGTTTTGTATATTAAATGTAAGATAATATTATTTATTTGTGTACGAATCGAGTTGATTCATGAACAATTGCTATTTACGTTAAATTCCAAAAGATGCTATCTATTTCACATACATTTAAGAACTATTTCAATTATATTTACAAACTATGCACCAAATTGTTTGTTTAAATACTCTTATTTAGAATATCGAAAACTATACAGTAAATATAGGAAAATTTCTCTGTTAATTTCGCATATATTCGGAAAAGCCAGAATGGGTGTGCAATTTTATTTGCACATATATACAGTTTTACATTAGGGATATGAAATCAATGTGAGGTACCAGACAATGAATATCATGCTAAACTTAGCGAAATGCTGCATATACTATCACACGCACGCACGCACTCACGCACGCACGCACGCACGCACGCACGCACGCACGCAGGCAGGCAGGCAGGCAGGCAGGCAGGCACGCACGCACGCACGCACGCACGCACGCACGCACACACACACACACATACATATGTAATGTAATATAGTTTTATTTATGGAAGTTATTTCATCATCATAATCATCATCAGCACTTTACGAGGCTTAATCTTGTTGTGTCTATTTGTGTTGTGTCCTAATCGTAAAATTGATTAATTAAAAGAGAATATGAAATTTGCTCTGATTGATTTTGTAAATAATTGATTATAGGACAAAATATCTTGAACCCCTTAGCGTTAATTTGTCCTTGCTCTAGCCCTAGACCTATGCCAATATAAGTTGTACATTATTAAATACTGAATATTGGATTTTACTATTCTTGATAGGGGTTTGGGTATACAATGTGTACTATTTATTTCTATATATATTTTCACAGAGTTCCATTGTGTCAACTACTGCCGAGTTTTATTGAATATATTGAGATGATTTTGTCTACATATATAGTCCAGCCTATTGGTGAAATAATTTTTCACTTGTTGGTAAAAGCATCAAATTTTCAGGAATGATAGATATTGGCATACTGAATGAAAATAGAAGTGGACCCAAAATGAAAAATTAAAATTGGCCAACATTTTCATGATGGGAGCCATTTTGAAATGTTCAACTATATAATATACGAATAGTGACATTGATCACTATGTATTTTCGTTAAAATTGTTGGGGATTTGTAAAACTAAATATTTCCCGAAACCCGTGTTTATACCAATTCCACAAAACAATGTTTGTCTTTTCACTAATGTGTTTATGGTGGGCATCTTGGAATTGAAAATGACTGTCATGATACATGATTAACCACGAATATCTTGGTTTACGCTTGATGTAGAATGATACTTTATTTTGGTATATTTATAGTTTTATGAATATTTATGTATTCCCGTAACAGCGAGGTGTTAGTACACGTTGTTCATTAGTGTTCATTAGCCAGGGTTCAAATGTAAACACAACTGTGTGTAAAAAGACGTGGCTCAGTTTTGGTCAGTCAACACGATTAGAAAACTACAAATGTTTCTTTTGTGGTGATGCCTCGGGTGAACTACATAAAACATCAACATTCAACATTGATAGAAATGTGCACTTGAACTGCGAGATACGATCATACTTGCTAAACTTAGAGGTGGAGACTTGATACCACAAGAAGCCGTTTGCCATTTCAAATGTTTGATACCTGTATATAATAAGCCAACTAGGAACAAACTTGAAAATGTCAAATAAAGAGAAGTATTGTAGGCTTCATAGAAGAATCGCATTAGTTGAGCTAGTAACATATACACAAGAAAAAGCCTGCAACATATGATGCAGTTCCTGTGTTCAAACTTTCAGACCTTGCCACAATGTACACTTCAAGGTTGAATCAACTTGGTGCAGATATACCAGCGCGAGTCAACACTATTCATTTGAAAAATAGAATCCTTGTTGCTTGTAGATGGTGCTGATATAATCAATGGCATTAACCTTGGTTTGGCAAACCATTTCAGGAATATGCCCAGCAACCATCTGTGCCATATATAAAGCAGAAATTACAACATGCGAACAGAGTGGATGCCATTTGGGACGAATGTGTGTATGACCGCTTTAAAGCCAGTTAAGCCAGTACACGTGGTAATGGTATTTGAAGGCGAGCACATCCAGATAACAGACTAGCAGGAAACTGGGAGGCATTTCTCAGAGTAGATGAAAATAAAACTGAACGGTTTGGTTATTTAGCAGAACAGGTTAGCGCTATTGACTGTCCTCAAGATAACAGATTATTTCTACAAAGGATACCGGTGTCATTTGTAGCGGACCAAGAGCCAATGTCCATGAATACGCACCATGCCAACATGATGAGGTGGATACAAGACTTCTCTTACGTGCCATGGATGCAGCCAAACATGGCTACAGTTGCACACAGTTGACACCGATATTGTAGTTTTAGCTGCAGCATTGGTGCAGAAATTGGATTTGGATGAACTCTGGGTGGCATTTGGAACTCGGGAAATATTTCAGATATCTTTCTGCACATAGCATTTCACATGCGCTTTATCAGATGTCAGTCTATGCTGGAAAGGACAAGAAAACAACATGGCAAGCCTGGTTACTACTGGGTCATGTAACTCCAGCATTCGCTTCTTTAAGTCACACTCCATGTAACGATATGTCACAAAGACTTATTGACACACAAAGGAAGAGCTATAGAAGCAATTCCACCTATGAATGATGAACTTCTTCACCATACAAAACAAGTTGCGTTTCAGGCAAGTTATTGATGGGGGCAGACATTGGTGCCTTCTCCTGTGATGCCTTGTCCGGTTGATTTCATGTAGATAAGAGGGCCATGTCAGGTGTTGGAACCTTTATGGACAACATTACCACAGGCATCTGATTCCTGTCAGGCACTTCTGAAGTGATATTGCAAGGCAGGAAACGGTGGTGGAGGAAGATGCAAGTGTGAAAAAGCAGACATGCCCTGTACAGCACTCTGTCAATGTGGCGGTGATTGTGATCATTCATAAAAAATCAGTGTTTTTCCTTTCGAGAAGGCTGAATAATTGATGTGATTGTGACTTTTGATATTGCTGATTGTTTTAAAAGTACACTACCACTAATATTATTGAGTGAATAAAGCAGAACTATCAAGGTGTAAATATTTCAGAGTACAACTGACTCTACACGGGAGGGGGCGCTCATGATATAAATGCCATCAAGTATGAATTAGTGCTGTAAAGCATCAACCAACAATTTCAATGAGAAAAGAGACTGGACCAGTTAAATAATTGGGGATATTAATGTACAGCAGTTCAGCAATAATTGAAATCATTTTTAACTTTTCAAATTTAAAGCAAACGCTGATTTTGAAAAAAAATTGTGTTGCTAGCCATATTGGTTTATTTTAATGGTCACTCTGGCCAAGGGGAATAACTCTGAACATTTTAAGCGATCAGTTATCGGAAGGGGTGAATGTATTCTTGAAAGCATCTCAATGATATGACTTACTCTTTATCGCGCCTGTCATATTAGTGAAAGGTTTATAAAAAATATGTATTTCCTGGTCTGTTGTAACTAATTTTCTAAAACCAAGAGTTACCTCCCTTGGCCTAGGTGGCCAGAAAAGGGTGAAATTGTTCATCCCAATTGTGTTCAGTAACTCACTTCCAATTTTAAGGCTGTTTAACTTTTACTTAAAATGGTACAAGTATATTTTAGTTAATGGCAATGCTAAATATGGTAAATTGTATCATACTACATGGCGGCCATCTTGGAAATGGCGGCCATGTTAATTCTTTGTAATTTAAGTCGATTTTCAAAATGGGTACATGTCCACTTGTATTCAGTAACATGATGTGGTTGTTTAACTTTGTTAATTTTAGTTCAAATGGCGTATTACAACATTTGAGTGAACATCAATGCAAAATTGGATCAATTTTAGAATTTTAGCGGCCATCTTGAAACTGGCGGCCATATTGAATTTTTTTCTTAGCCAAAATTTGGTGCTTTTACCACAAAGTGAACAATTGCCCCTAACATCTGCACGAATCTACTGGACTAATATATATATATAGACGTCAGATGTTGGCCAGATGTTGTCACAGCATCACAATTTTAACCTTTAAACTTTTCTCTACACATATACGCATCTATACACCGAAATGTTAGGTGGTCCAACCAGACAGGTGGTCGCTATAAAACAGGTTTACATATCGGTCACAGTCGATACGAATCGATCACCAGGGCTGATCTATAGTCATTGTGTACGACACACGCGTATATAGTTGTCGGTGTGGGGGGGGGGGGGGGCGTGCGTGCGTGCGTGCGTGCGTGCGTGCGTGCGTGCGTGCGTGCGTGCGTGCGTGCGTGCGTGCGTGCGTGCGTGCGTGCGTGCGTGCGTGTTAACATGCAAGTGCGTCCGCATACGATACTTAGCTCCCCTGGCGCATTCACCCTAGAAGAGCTATCTCCCTTTAAGGTGTATTACATACAAAGAAGTAAAAGAACGAAATCGGACACACCCATACGCGGAACGATCGACTCGCTCGGCTCGACCGATCGGTACAAGAATGTGTGTCACCTGTCAATCATTGAACTGTCAATAGATGGATAATGATTAATTACAATTATATCGATCTGTTCTGGTCAAGCGGTCAAAAAAAGCAATCGCTGAGGAGCAAACGACAACACACATACTACTAACATCATCCTTTAATTTTCTGAAATAAGTGGCGTATTTATTCCGAGACAAGAGGCAGTCCAATGAGAACGCTAGCCGATATATCTGGTATTTACCGAAAATGCGGATGTATGAGAACAACGCCTAATACGGCAAATTGACGATTCTGATAATAACTCGATTCAAGTGAGATGCGTAGTGTAGTTATGAATGAAATGTAATCCCCGTTCACATAATGCACCTTTCCAGTTTTTGCTAAGCTCCGCCCACCTCTAGCTAAGCTCCACCCACACCTCACTCGTGTTTGTATCGATCGATTCCTGAACTACCCGACTATCAGTTTCCAGAAAACTATACGGATAAGCCGTTAAATATTTTGAAACTAATTTGACCACATGCTGTTACTGCCTATGGCAGTAAAATGGCGTCCAGTAAAATTAGTTTCAAAATATTCAACATAATCCTTTTTAAATAGTAAAGACATTCAATTCGTTTAACAACGACTAGTCCGTCTTCAATTATGCGTTCGTGACCTACTTATCTATGTCATGGATGACCTCATAATGACGACATTGATTGATGCCATTCTACACGTCACGTAGTTAATTATGACGTCATATTATGGATGGATAGGGTGGAAAGGTCTAATCTCTTATTAGTACGCTTGATGGAATTAGGCAAAGAGATATGGAGAGATTCTATCTGCCAATGCCACTCAGGTATCGTACGTCATGGTCAAAAGTGGCACTTGTTAGCTGACGTCACAATCGAAATGGTGTAGTTCCATCACCAAAGTGGCTGAATTATAATATTGTCTTTGAAGAATTTAAAATGCAACAACATCGCCCAGTCGAATTAGTTTCAAAATATTCAACATTTTACCTGTATATTTACATTGAAATAAGGATTCTGGGAATATTCAGGTAGGGTTCCAAGTGGTAAAAGCGATTTAAATTGGCCTATGCGTACACGTTGAACGGAACTTGGATAGAAATGGGAGTGGTATAACTATAATGAAACCCCTACACCGTGTGATGATTATTTTCAGTAAATATTGATCACAATTAAACTTAAAGGCCGTGTTCTCGCTAGATAGTTAATCAGGGTTAACGCCATACTTCAGTATCACGTAATTCCTGATTAAGGCCTCTTTCTCATTGCCCAATCCTTTAAAACTATTTATTGTTCTATATAGGTTAAAATATAGCCGATATATCGGTTTGCGGTCACACTGCTGGAAGATAGGCCTGGACTAGACGGTGATACTACCTGGTAGAGAGCGAGACCAAATGCTGACTGTAGAGCTACCTGGCAGACAGTGCGAGAAAATGCTGATGGTAACGCTACCTGGCAAATTGCGAGGGGATAGGTTGTGTTCACATAGGAAAGTAATAGGGATATAACGGAAGATAAAGCGCCGATTTTGTGCGATTAAACTTCGAAATAAATAACGTATTTATTCCGGTACAAGAGCCAGTCCAATGAGAACGCTAGCCGTTATACCTGGTATTTATAGAAATTGTTGCTGCATGAGGACTCGGCCCAAGGCCGTGTTCTCACTAGAGAGTTACTCGGAAATAAAGCCCTGCTTCAGTATGGCGTTATTCCGGATTAAGTTCGTGTTCTCACTAGAGTCTTAGGCCGTGTTCTCGCTGAAGAGTTAATCGGGAATAACGCCATACCTCAGTATTGCGTTATGCTGGTTAAGTCACTAATGAGAGCACGGCTGTAGGCCCATTCTCGCAACACCATCGGACCGTACTAATTACGTCATAAGTCATCGTACATTACCCCTGGTTGTATTCTCCCAGAAATACAATAACAGTAATAATTCTGACATTACTAATTATGAAGTACGTGTAAATAATAACTGTAACTTTCATAATAATTTACTACTACTACTACTACTACTACTACTACTACTACTACTACTACTACTACTACTACTACTACTACTACCACTACTACTACTGTTGCTGCTACTACCACTACTACTACTGTTGCTGCTACTACTACTACTACTACTACTACTACTACTACTACTACTACTACTACTACTACTACTACTACTACCACTGAAAGCACAAACAGTGGTTATATAACTAGATAAATACCAAAATATGTAATTATGAATTGATATATAATGTCAGATCGCCAGAACATTTATAATTTCTGTAAATTCATATTCCCCATATGCCATTATGTGGCCTGGGTGTAAATAAAAAAATCTGAATCTGAAATCTGAAAAGCCCGCGCGCAGTCGCAGAAACTAGTTTTCACTCAGCCAATGAAAATGCACGTTACGGGTTTCGGTCGATTTTGACAATCATCTGTCACTAACATAGGCCCCAAGCATAAACCGTGGAGGCTATCGTCGCTCCAAAAATTTCCGCAAGTTTTAAATGCTTTTTCTTCGTCTAATTAACTGTGATCACAATGTAGCAACATATATGTTGGACGATCTTATGGCTTCTGTTCTACTACGCCTATCTTCAATGACTTAAATGATTGTTACGTGAGTATCCATAAATGTAGCTACGATCCCAATGCCCATAGGCTTGTCTAACCTGTGATCTGAATACTCGTCACTCTCCGAAAATACATGTCACCTGGCCTTACCTTCGCTCATATCTGTCCATGGCCTAACTGGCATACCTTATGGTTACATAAATGCTCACCGCTACCCATATATGTCGCCTCGCTTTACTTGTGATCTATCAAACTCCAACAATAGATCTTCTCTTACTGTCAGACAATATCATAACTATGTCCATCTAATCCATTAACATTATATATAATCTCATTTTATTAGATAAACACTATCTCTCCATCACAGTAGCCAGCAATAGCCTTTAGCCACCCCATTTTTTGCTGTCCATGCCTGTCCGGTTCCCGTGCTTATCCTGCAACAAACCTGTCAAATCTAATCAGCGTGCAATTCTATGTGACTGTTGTGATGATTGGGTGCATTTAAGATGCTCCCAAGGGCTAACTATCACAGATTATGAAGAACTCCAGAGTTCTGATGAGCCATGGTGGTGTTTTCAATGTAACCAAACTAATTTTCCTTTTAATCACTATGAAAACGATACCGAATTTCTGCTTAATATCCTAGGTGCCAAATATGACTACAGTACATATATAAATGCAAACATACTTGTAAACCCATTCAAGTTAAATACTTCTAACCAGGGCAATGAATACACAAATTTCTCTGAAACAGATATTGATAATGAAGGTATGAATTTTCCACTCTGTGACTATATACTTCAGAAAGAATTTAATGATAATAGTATCAAGAGTACTGATGCTATCACCTTTTCAATGATTCATATTAACATTAGATCGCTGCTAAAAAATTTTGATAAATTTAATAACTTTATGGATTCCAGCTCACATGAATTTAGCGTCATAGGAATTACCGAGACATGGTTGAAACCTGACTCACCACTGGACTTAATTAATATGCAAAATTACAAATTCATTGAAAAACACAGGCCAACTAAAAAAGGTGGTGGTGTAGGCATCTACATAAAGGACAGTTTACAATATGATTTGAGAGATGACCTGTCAATGAATGAAGAATTTATTGAAACTATTTTATTGAAATTCCCAATGAAAAAACTAAAAATAAACTTGTCGGTGTCACATACAGACCTCCTGGAAGTGACAACGACAAATTTATGAAATCATTCGAAAAAATTCTAAATACCATACAAAATGAAAAGAAATCCGCTTATATATTAGGTGACTTTAATATTGATTTGTTAAAACAACATAGCTTCTACACTCAAGACCTATTAAATTTATTAAAAATATCTGGCTTTTATCCATTTATAACGAAACCAACAAGAATTACAGAATGCTCGGCTACTGTTATTGACAACATCATCTCGAATAATGCTGTAAGTGGCAAGAATCAAACAGGTATCTTTGTTGTAGATATTTCAGACCATTTACCTATTTTCTATATAGAAAAAGAAAACAAAAAAGGAAAATCATTTGTAAAAGAAACAGTAACTTGTAGAGACTTCAAAAAGGAAAATATAGAAATGTTCAAAAACAATATGGCTAACATAAACTGGAACCAGGTAATTGAATCACAGTCATGTGAAGATGCCTACAACACCTTCCACACTATATGCTCTAACATCCATGAATCTGCCTTTCCACTTAAAAATATTAAGAAATTTAAACAAAATCCTACTAAACCCTGGATTACAAGAGGAGTGATAGCTGCCTGTCACAAGAAAAACAAGTTATATCTGAATTTTATTAAATATCCGACAAAGTATAATGACTCACAGTTCAAGAAATATAGAAACAGGCTAAATCAGATAATTAGGACAGCAAAAATACATTATTTTCATAATAAATTTGATGAACAAAAAATAATATAAAGGAAACATGGAAACTGATTAAATCATTACTAAATAAGAAAAAAACCAATACTGAAGCATCACGGTTTATTTATAATAATAGAGTCATTAACGACAAAAAAGAAATAGCAGACAAATTTAATGAGTATTTTACTAACATTGGTCCTAATTTATCACAAAAAATTCAACCCAGCTCGAACATACATATAACGGACTTTCTAACAGGTAGTTATCAACACTCTATTTTCCTAAATCCAACAGATACTCACGAAATCTACAAAATACTAATGCAAATTAACACAGCTAAAAGTGCTGGAATCGATAATTTCAAATGGAAAATTTTTAAACACTGTGTAACAGAAATACTAACACCATTGGACCACATCTGTAATCTCTCACTTACACAGGGAGTATTTCCATCAAGATTAAAGGTTACACGCGTGACACCCATATACAAAGCTAAAGATGTATCTGACTTTACTAATTATCGGCCAGTCTCGGTACTTCCACTTTTCTCAAAACTCTTAGAAAAGCTGTATTTTAGTAGAATTACTAAATATCTAAACAAAAACTCAATCATATATCCTTCTCAATATGGTTTCAGAGAAAAACACTCTACTATGCTTGCCATTGTGGATATGATAGAAAAATTATCAACCTCCCTTGAGAATAATGAACATACGCTAGGTGTATTCTTGGATCTTTCCAAAGCCTTCGATACAATTGATCATACAATTTTACTGCAAAAGCTTGCATACTATGGAATAAGAGGTACTGCATTGAACTGGATACAGAGTTACCTGTCAAACAGGGAACAGTGTGTACAATTCAATGGGGCTATCTCTGAATACAAAAATATAGTTTGTGGTGTTCCTCAAGGTTCGGTTCTTGGGCCCCTGCTGTTTCTCCTATATATGAATGACATACCCAAAGTCTGCAAACATCTCTCACTAATACTTTTTGCAGACGACACAAATGCTTTCTGCAGCCACAAGGATATAGAAATTCTATACAAAAATGTCAATAATGAAATGGCAAAATTAATAGACTGGTTTAAAGTAAACAAATTGTCCTTAAATATATCAAAAACTAATTATATACTATTCACAAAATCTAAGAAACTAAAAGAAATAGCTCTCCCAAACCTCTATATCAACAACCAGATAATTCAAGAAGCACAATATGCTAAGTTTTTAGGAGTATATCTGGACAAAAATTTAACATGGGAGAAGCATATTGAAATTATTACTACCAGGGTAGCAAAAAGCATTGGCATCATTCGCAGACTGAAACCCTATCTAATACCTAATATTATTAAAACCCTGTACTGCACAATGATACTTCCTCACATCACCTACTGCAATGCTATCTGGACTAATACATCTCAAGCTAGACTAAAAAAACTAAAATCTCTGCAAAAGCAATCTATTAAACTATTTTCACAAACAGCAGGTGGCCAGGATATCTTTAAATCAGAAAAGGTCTTAAAACTTGAGGACATAGGAGGGCTCCAACTATACACAATCTTAAGGGACTTCCACAATGGCAACTTACCCTCATCCTTATCTAACATTTTTATGCTCAATACACAATTGCATCCTCACAACACAAGAACAAGAGATAACCTCCATTCAACACACCACCAAACAAAAGCAGCACAACAAAAACCCTCATACAAAGCAATTCAGTTATGGAATAATACAGACACAAGCACACGCACAGACATCATAAAGCTACAGTACTTTAAGCAGAATATCAAAAAGAAGATTATAGAAACCTACTAGACTCATGGCATGCTATTCTCATACTTGCACCCAGTCACCAGAACAAATAATAATAATAATAATAATATTAATAATAAGAAGAATATCTGTCAGAATGGTAACTACCAAACAACTAACTCTACCATCACAGCCTAAAAATACTTTGTCATTGATAATAAGAATATGTAATATAGAATTATTAACTTAAGCAAGATAAGCACACATCCCTCTGTCATGTCTTTCCCTGTAAAAATGTAAATTGTCATACGTCTATTAACTGTTGGACTGCTGGAAGCGGACAATAACTCCAATTGGCAATGACTCTGGATTGGCTGAGTATTTTAGAAAAAATTTGACTGAAAGTTGCTTGTGGCTTAGCCACCGACAACGTTCGGTCAAATTGTTTTAGAGGTACTCAGCATACCCTGAGTTAGGCTCCATGGAAAATGTAGACTGCAGAGGCTTGGCAGCGAGACAGTTAACTATATGTATATATAGGACTATAACATGTTAACCGTATGTATTCAGTATTCTCATGTCCTATACTGTTGTTGTTATATGTTATATGTTATATGTTATATGTAGGGGTCCACCGCCACATAGGCTCTGCCTTTGGTGGACTACCTGTTGTGAAACTGTAAATGTATATTCTATATCAAAATAAATAATCTTGAACTTGAACTTGCATTCGTTTATGTAATCCCGATTGAACAATCGCTTAAGACTGCAAGACACCAATTTTCGTGCTGCAGCTGTTGCGGTAATTTGTAATAGTATTTTTCTGAACGCTTCGCCACTGAAATCCTAGTATGTTCATATGAAAGCCCCAAGATAATTAAAAGTAACGTCTTTAGTACTTTGGTAACTAGTTTGACTTGAACTGTTTGGCTTAATTATAGGTAGCAAAACACATTCCAGTCAAATTAGTTTCAAATCATTAAACATAATATGCTTGAGCTCATACATCATAAATGGTCTGTTGTTGTATCTGGTATGTAGTGGTAAGATTGTTAAAATTAGTTATTTTTATTAAGATCTAAAACATTGGATTGTGGATTGTGTAAGCTTAATATTATCAAGCAATCATCATATCGAAACACCCATATAGTGAATGGAGATTACTTCTTTAACCATTGAAACCCACAAGGTGACAACTATATCTGTCTAGTTTCGGACATGGTTGAATGTTTTGCGGTAGTTCGACTGGAAGCTGCTGTTGTCATAGATAGCGCCCCACTCTTCAAACTGTCTTAACCCTTTAACACTCACATCGGCCAAAATCGGGTTCTGCAGTACGTCGTGCTGGAAATGTCCATTTGCAGACCAAGAGAAGCCTATTTTTGAAATATACCATTAGAATCATTTCAGTGGCACATTTTCAAAAACAGTCTTCTCTTGGTCTGCAAATGGACGTTTTCTTTGAGCAATTAGAGATTTTCTTGAACACATTTAAGGGTTAAGGGGCAAACTGTTGCCTATACCAGAGGGGAATGAGATTGATCCTTTAACTCTTGAAACCCCAAAGCATATCCTGAATTGTATCTAATAACTGTGATCTGAAGAACTTCAGCAGTAAGACATCCCATACAGGGTAAATGGTCAGGTTTGTAGACTGACTAAGCCTAAATCTAGCCCCAGAGAACCTGAAAACCCAGAGTGCTAATTATATGTCTAGTTAAATACTAGCCATACTAACTGTTATTATTGTATTAATCTATACTTACTGCACCTACATTATTATCATGTATGTATTCCCTCAAAGTAGCCAGTGCAGCTTTCTGGGCTAGTGTTACCCTCTATAAATGTGTGTCTATTCTCCAACACCCAATTATATATAGTGTTAGCTATACTACCAATTATATTTAGTGTCAACTATATGTTTAGGCTCTGACATGTTTCAATGTTTTGAAGCGAGTTTGACTGGAAGCTGTTGTTGTCATGGACAGCATCAGCCCCACTTCAAACTGTCTTAAGACATTCAACAAAATGTTCCCTACACCATGGGGGAATGAGAATGAACATTTAACCCTTGAAACCACAAAGTGTCAACAATATTAAGCTAGCTTCAAGATAGCCAGTGTGGGTTTCTAGGCTAGAGCAACTCCATATAAATGTTGTGTTCTCCAATACCCACATAATTAAGTATGTAGTGGACTAACATTAATCCTTTAACCATTGAAATCACAAAGTGTCAACTGTATGTCAAGCTTCTGATACGGTAAATATGTTTGAGGCTAGTCTAACTGGAACTTGTTTTTCTTCTAGGCATATAAATGGACATTCACTAAACATACGTTAAACTTTTCTTGCCAAATCTTGGCCATTAAAGCCTAAGAGTTAAAAGTTGTGTATGTTGACTGTTGAGTCTTATCTATATGGTAGTTGATCTGAATCTTGATTAAAGATGGCTCTTTGTGTAATATATAATATAATATTTAAATAAAGTTGAGTTTCTGTTTATTAACCTTTTAATGTCCAAGCCGGCCAAAACCACCTTCTACAGGTGTGTAAATGTCAATTTGCCGGCCAAAATAAGATTATTTTTTGGAAATTTACCCATGGAATGTCTGGGTCGATAACATAAATCAGTGATTACAGTGGTTAATTCCCAAAAGCAGCCTCAGAATCTTGCCTTGCAAATGGACTTCAATAAGCAGATTTCAATTTTCTTGAAAAATCCTGATCATTTAAGGGTTAAGAAAGTAATACTGTTTATATTTCAGCCAATAAACCAGCTATATGAAAAATACATCATACCCCACAGACATCATACATGTATATGTATCACTCATCATCTCATTTGATTTGCTGTTTTTCCCACAACACAATCATGTAGACAATAGCTGTGTGCATTTCAGCCTGGATTTTCAGTACTGTGTGCATTCTGTATGCTAGCCAGTTGAATCTGTTTAATTAACCCGTTAATGGTAAAGATTGGTTAAGAAAATTTTTATTTTTACTTATTGAATGCCCATTTGCAGGCCAGGAATTGAACATTTATACCTGGAATGCGTGGCTCGGTTCTCGAGCCAGGCATTCCAGTGATATATTCTTGAAAATATTCTCAATACCACCTCAGAGGGTAGTTTTTTGCCGGCTTGACCATTAAAGGACTCTGTTAGTTGATGAATGTTCACAGCGAACATATCAATCACATAGGTTTTGTACCTGTTGAATAGGAATTTGACATTATTGGTCATTGGTCATCAGTTCATAACCAAGTTTTTCCATTTTGGCCCTAAATTATTTCATTCTTTACCTAAAATGTTCATGTTTCCTGTTCAAATGTTCATATTTGGAACTTAGATATCAATTCTTCATATAGAAATGTTTGAATTTCCAGCCTAAATTCTCATACTTTTGCATTTTGCATCCATATTTTTTGTCACTGAACAAAGCAGTTGCTTTTTAGTCCAGATTTAGTTGTTTCCTGTCAAAGGTTTTGTATGTTTCTTAAATTTTCCAGCTAAAATGTTCACATTGCTACTCATTTGAAATTCTTTATACCATTCTGAACCCAGATATATGCATATTAACTATCAAAAGTTATATATTTCTTGGTAAACATTTACTTATAATCCCAAATTCACAGATTTCAGTAACACATTTTTGCATTTTCACACATACATGTGTTCTTACACTATAGGTCGAACCGTCCACATTTTTTTGTTTCCTCTCAAGAGTTGTGCATTAAGGATCAATAAATGTCCATGTTTCTGACCAGAGTTTTCAGATTTCCAACTTAAATTTTAAACACCAGCCTATATTTAGCAAAATATTCATATTTCCATTGGAAAATATAACATTTTGGGCCCATATATGCATATTAGCTGTCAAAATGTATATATTTCTGGGTAAACATTTGCTCTTAATCACACACATATTCTTGCATTGTAGGTCCACATCTACTGGTTTCCTGGTACATTTTAAATACTGGTTTATATTTGATGAAATGTTCCATTACAAAATTAGAATTTCTAGCCCAGATATATGTATATTAACTGTCAAAATTTATATATTTCTTTGCAAACATTTGCTTTTAACACAAAATTCACAAATTTCAGTACAAAATTTGTGTTGCATTTCAACTTCCAATTTCTGCATTAAGTACAAATTTCCATGATTCCTGCCAGAATGTGTATTTGCAACCTACTTTTAAATGTTTCTTATTCAAATACTGATATCACAGGCCTATTATTATGTATGGAATGGTATAATGAAATTGTAGTCTGACATCTGAGGCCATCCTTAAATTATTGTCTGTTTGTATTAATTATATAATATAATATAATTTGGATATATAAGTATTGGATACAATTTAAGAATTGGAAAACAATTGTAGAAACCTTTTACGAGCTTAATTAAGTCTTTCAAAAATGTATGCACAATTTATGATTGAATACCTATTTTGCTGAATATTTTGAAATGAAATTGTCATGGTATTATTCAGCAATTTGTTCCAGGGGAAAGGCAACTTAATTGAATGCAGATACAGAGTCTATAGAAGTTCCATTAAATCACAAAGTGTGTCAATCCAGAAAAATCATGAGGTTTCCATGGATCGGGGTTTGGGTGGGCGGGGGGGCGGGGTTGGTGGGAGGGGGGGGGGGGGGGGGGGGGGGGGGTGGGGCAGTCCGCCGTACCCATCCCCTTGGATAAAACCCTGGTATTTATTGCTGGATTAGTATCCAAGCAAACAGTTTACTTGAACAATACTGCAGCTTTCCTGTGTTAGGGCAGACCAATTTAATGTTTTCTTTGCCTGCAAATCGACATGTCTCATGACTGGCTTGACCATTAAAGGGTTAATAAAACTACAGAGAACAAAGAGTTACAGAAAATGTTGTGTTTATGACATGGTTGCCAACAAGTGTTAGATGGAAAGAATGTTAAAAATAATACCTTAAAATTCCAGCTTTATTTTTTCTTAGATTTATAGGGAAAAACTAAGTTAGAATGGTTTGTAAAGCAAAAAATTCAATTGGTGGTTTTTGCATTGAAATGGAACATGTCAAATTGAATATTACACTAATATTGTGGCAAATACTGATGATATCCACATTCAGTTCAGTGTATGTCGCATTTGAGAATGGGTGTAGTAGCCTACAAACATATTGTCAGAATATCCATCAACATGGGATAGCCTCCTAATATATATTATTAACAAATTTTTACAAAATATATTTATTTAATCCTATAATTAATTAATTAATTAATTATAACATTTAAAATTAACTCAACCCGGCAGGTGTCACAGTGGCCCTTGTTTTTTCTTTGATTTATAGGGAAAAACTAAGTTAGAATGGTTTGTAAAGCAAAAAATTCAATTGGTGGTTTTTGCATTGAAATAGAACATGTCAAATTGAATATTACACTAATATTGTGGCAAATACTGATGATATCCACATTCAGTTCAGTGTATGTCACATGTGAGAATGGGTGTAGTAGCCTACAAACATATTGTCAGAATATTCATCAACATGGGATGGCCTCCTAATATATATTACTAACAAATTTTTACTAAATTTATTTATTTAATCTTATAATTAACTAATTAATTATAACATTTAAAATTAACTCAACCCGGCAGGTGTCACAGTGGCCCTTATTTTTTCTTCATCCTTTCAATGTATTTCACCAGCCCCTATCAGCCACTGTAACACCCAGGATATGATTGTGAAAATGGCAGACGAAGGGTTAACTCTTGATACATTGGGTTAGGTAATTTAGACATTTGACATTTTATCCAAGGTTGTGCTCATATTTATAAATATGACATCAACCCACACACTTTCCAACAAGTCCATAGATATTTTATAGATTTCAATGGCTTTTCTGGGGATTATGACCTCACTTAAGAAAGTCAAATTGGAGAGAGCGCCCGCAACCCCACCCCCACCCCCACCTCCATACAATAAATAAAGGAGAGTGGGTGCATTAACTATGATATTATTTGAAACAAAATTAGATAAACTATGGGATAACCAACCCCTATACTATAACTACTTAGCTGGCAATATAAATCCCATACTTTATTACCGAATTGAAATAGGAAATTAGGAATCTGCCATTACAGGCTTTTAGCCTTCTTACAGAAATGGAGTGTGATTGATTGATTGATTGATTGATTGATTGCTTGCTTGCTTGATTTATTGATTGATTGATTGATTGATTGATTGATTGATTGATTGATTGATTGAGTGAGTGAGTGAGTGAGTGAGTGAGTGAGTGAGTGAGTGAGTGAGTGAGTGAGTGAGTGAGTGAGTGAGTGGTTGATTGATTGATTGGTTGTTTAACATATGTAATCATTAAAATGTGGGCATATTTTTCTAAATCAATAGAAAAAATCCAGATTTTATAATTTTATTATTATTATTAAGCAGACTAAATTTAATGTACTGTGAGAACCAACTTTTCACAATCTGTCTAATTTTCTGACGCACGCACGCACGCGCGAACACACTAGAATCTCAATGACATTGGAGTGGGAATGACTGGCCTTGAAATTGAAACACGTACCCCGCTTAGTTCAATTCTGTTTATTGATATGTGAATATCAAAAAGTAAAAATAAATTGTGGCGTGACGGGGAGAGTGAGCGAACAAACTAAAGCTTTAGAAGGTAACTCAGAAAAATAAATAAACAATATTTAGCAATGATCGCGCCATCGCGTGACTGTCAAGGTTAATACAAAACAGCCAGCAGATCGACTAGAATTGTTCTCAAATATTACCTCTTGCTATTTCGCTAGGCCTACACATCCATCGCTCGTTTATTTACACTGATATAAGAGGCGTGACTACGTGCCAAGAAGTCGGTCATATCGCCGAAATGTAGATAGAACGACGATTGTGATGGGGTCGCTCAATTTAGTCACGAAGCGCGTTGATTGGCTAAATACGTTGCGAAGCAAACATGTACACCGTGATTTTGGCTAGTTATCCGGCAGAGGATCTGTCCGGAGTTACGACGCGACGGAGAATTAAGCCTCTGCCAGCGGGAGAATGCTTTAGGCCGTGCTCTCACCGGAGAGTTAATCGGGAATAACGCTATACCTCAGTATTGCGCTACGCCGGTTAAGTCTTCAGCTTTAACCTGGCTTAGTGCAATACTGGGGTATGGCGTTATTGTCGATTAACTCCCCAGTGAGATCACGGCCTTAGTCTTCAGTGGGAACAAGGCCTAAAGCCGTGTTCTCACTAGAGATTTAAGCGGCGTAGCCCAATACTGAGGGGTGGCGTTATTCCAGATTAACTCGCCAGTGAGAACACGGCCTAAGAAAGCAGGACAACCAGTTTGTTATGATATTTTGTCAGAAGTATAGGTTTTAACAAGCGCGAGCTTACGCGGTTTGCCCTTTTCTGACATAGCCCGCGAGCGTGCGATTGGTCTCTTCCACGTTTGCATACGCGAGCATACAGAAATACAAACAATTAATCAATTTAAATTATAACTTGTCTGTTACAAATTGCAAAGGCATACATATAATTCAACAGATTTATTTATTAACGCTTAGAAGTTAATTGTATTAGCTTATTTGCTAAAGAAAAATGTTAATATGTGGATGAAAAATATATGGATATTTCACTGGATGACTGGGAAATTTGAACGCTTGTAGAAAAATCCGAATTTTACGGATAGATCCTAGAGGTGATCGCCCTGAGAAAGTGTGCTTGCCAGTTTTTTTATATTAATAATCTATTTTATTGAACCACAATTTCTCATAATTTTGTCGTGGCCCGAAAACAATCCGAAATACAGTTGGAAGATAAGAACGGCTAACAGCATTGCAATCATCGGTGACCTTTTCAGTTTTAGCTTCACCCCGCCCATCTCTAGCTAAGCTCCACCCACACCTCGGTCGGTTTGCGATAGAACGATCTCTGAACTCCATGATTTCAATTTCCAGAACACTATACAGGTAAGCTGTTGAATATTTTGAAACTAATTTGACTGGGCTCTGTTGCTGCCTATGGCATGTGTATTAAATAGTAGAGACATACAATTCTTACACCGTGTCGGACTATTAAGGGTTAAGAACAGTCCATATACATGATTTTATGACGTAATGATTATGACATCATCGTGCACGCCGCTTAGCTGATTATGACGGCATATAGCGTCATTACTCTGGAAAGGTCCATTTTAAGTTTAAGCCAAAACTTCCATTCAGGAATTCGAAAAAATTCTCAAAATTTCCCTTAGCAACATCTTTCATCAGAAGCACCGCAGCACAATCCCAATAGAGGCTTCTGAACTGTCACTCATGTATATGACGTCATACACAATGGATGATTCTAGAAGTTTCTCAATCAATCATATGACGTTATAATCAATTACGTGACGGGTAGGGTGAAGTCATAATCAAGTAGGTCACGAATGACGTACGGTAGCTAAGTTCGTGCCGAACGCTTAGTTGGTGACGAACTAAGCATTGTTATACGAATCGTATGTCTTTACTATTTAATAAACATTATGTTGAATATTTTGAAACTAATTTGACTGGGTGCTCTTGTTGCCAACAGCTTATCAACAGCTAATCTGCGTAGTTTTGTGGAAATGAGATTCATCGAGTGCAGGGATCGATCGATCCCAACGCGGAAAAAGCGTGGGCGGAGCTTAGCTAGAGATGGACTGGGCATAGCTGAAACGGGATTCCACCATTACGTTGCAAGTTTACTAACGTCGCAGTCGATCGTGCTCCGTTATGAGCGCCAAGTATCCCAGCAGGCACATGGCGTTGTTTCAACATTGAATCCACGTTGAAATCACGCCCTGACGTGATTTCAACGTGGGTTCAACGTTGGAACAACGTCATGTGCCTGCTGGGACACGACTTGTTTGTCTTTAATAAATTTCCAAATTAAAAAACACATTCTATTGAATATTTTGAAACTCATTTGACTGGCCGCTATGATAATTGCTGCCACAGCAACAGCACCCAGTCCAATTAGGTTATTTTTTCCAGATCCCGACCACAATCTGGAAATTGCTATGCACGGTCGGATATTTTGTCTTAAAATGTGAGCCAAATTGAATCAGTAGTTCGGGCAGGCAGGCAGGCATGCATGGATGCAGGAAGGCAGGCAGGTATGCAGGCAGGCAGGAAGGCGGGCGGGCGGGCGGGCGGGCGGGCGGGCGGGCGGGCGGGCGAGCGGGCGGGCGAGCGGGCGGGCGGGCGGGCGGGCGGGCGGGCGGGCGGGCAGGCAGGGCAGGCAGGCAGGCAGGCAGGCAGGCAGGCAAGCAGGCAGGCAGGCAGGCAGGCAGGCAGGCAGGCAGGCAGGCAGGCAGGCAGGCAGGCAGGCAGGCAGGCAGACAGACAGACAGACAGACAGACAGACAGATAGACAGACAGGCAGGCATACAGGCATACATACAGGCAGGCAGGCAGGCAGGCAGGCAGGCAGGCAGGCAGGCACGCAGGCAGGCAGGCAGGCAGGCAGGCAGGCATGCAGGCAGGCAGGCAGGTAGGCATGCATGCATGCAGGCAGGCAGGCAGGCAGGCAGGCAGGCAGGCAGGCAGGCAGGCAGGCAGGCAGGCAGGCAGGCAGGCAGGCATACATACATGCATGCAGGCAGGCAGGCTGGCAGGCAGGCATGATGGCAGGCAGGCGGGCAGGCAGACATACATACATACAGGCAGGCAGGCAGGCAGGCAGGCATGCAGGCAGGCAGGCAGGCAGGCAGGCAGGCAGGCAGGCAGGCAGGCAGGCAGGCATGCAGGCAGGCAGGCAGGCAGACAGGCAGGCAGGCAGGCAGGCAGGCAGGCAGGCAGGCAGGCAGGCAGGCAGGCAGGCAGGCAGGCAGGCAGGCAGGCAGGCAGGCAGGCAGGCAGGCAGGCAGGCAGGCAGGCAGGCAGGCATGCAGGTAGGCAGGCAGGCATGTAGGCAGGCAGACAGGCAGGTAGGCATGCAGGCAGGCAGACAGATAGACAGACAGACAGACAGACATACAGACAGACAGACAGACAGACAGACAGACAGACAGACATACAGACAGACAGACAGACAGACAGACAGACAGACAGACAGACAGACAGACAGACAGACAGACAGACAGACAGACAGACATGCAGGCAGGCAGACAGGCAGGCAGGCAGGCAGGCAGGCAGGCAGGCAGGCAGACAGACAGACAGACAGACAGACAGACAGACAGACAGACAGACAGGACAGGCAGGCAGGCAGGCAGGCAGGCAGGCAGGCAGGCAGGCAGGCAGGCAGGCAGGCAGGCAGGCAGGCAGGCAGGCAGGCAGGCATGATGGCAGGCATGATGGCAGGCAGGCGGGCAGGCAGACATGCATACAGACAGACAGGCAGGCAGGCAGGCAGGCAGGCAGGCAGGCAGGCAGGCAGGCAGGCAGGCAGGCAGGCAGGCAGGCAGGCAGGCAGGCAGGCAGGCAGGCAGGCATGCAGGCAGGCAGGCAGGCAGGCAGGCAGGCAGGCAGGCAGGCAGGCATACATACAGGCAGGCAGGCAGGCAGGCAGGCAGGCAGGCAGGCAGGCACAGGCAGGCAGGCAGGCAGGCAGGCAGGCAGGCAGGCAGGCAGGCAGGCAGGCAGGCAGGCAGGCAGGCAGGCAGGCAGGCAGGCATGCATGCAGGCAGGCAGGCAGGCAGGCAGGCAGGCAGGCAGGCAGGCAGGCATGCATGCAGGCAGGCAGGCAGGTAGGCATGCAGGCAGGCAGGCAGGCAGACAGGCAGGCAGGCAGGCAGGCAGGCAGGCAGGCAGGCAGGCAGGCAGACAGGCAAGCATGATGGCAGGCATGATGGCAGGCAGGCGGGCAGGCAGACATACATACAGGCAGGCAGGCAGGCAGGCAGGCAGGCAGGCAGGCAGGCAGGCAGGCAGGCAGTCAGGCAGGCAGGCAGGCAGGCAGGCAGGCAGGCAGGCAGGCAGGCAGGCAGGCAGGCAGGCAGACAGGCAGACAGACAGACATGCAGACAGGCAGGCAGGCAGGCAGGCAGGCAGGCAGGCAGGCAGGCAGGCAGGTAGGCAGGCAGGCAGTCATGTAGGCAGGCAGACAGGCAGGTAGGCATGCAGGCAGGCAGACAGACATACAGAGAGACAGACAGACAGACAGACAGACAGACAGACAGACAGACAGACAGACAGACAGACAGACATACATACAGGCAGGCAGACAGACAGGCAGGCAGGCAGGCAGGCAGGCATGCATGCATGCCTGCAGGCAGGCAGGCAGACATGCAGGTATGCATGCAGGCAGGCAGGCAGGCAGGCAGGCAGGCAGGCAGACAGACAGACAGACAGACAGACAGACAGACAGACAGACATACATACATACATGCAGGCAGGCAGGCAGGCATGCAGGCATGCATGCATGCATGCAGGCAGGCAGGCAGGCAGGCAGGCAGGCAGGCATGCATGGAGGCAGGCATGCAGGCAGGCAGGCAGGCAGGCAAGCATGATGGCAGGCATGATGGCAGGCAGGCGGGCAGGCAGACATGCATACATACAGACAGACAGGCAGGCAGGCAGGCAGGCAGGCAGGTAGGCAGGCAGGCAGGCAGGCAGGTAGGCAGGCAGGCAGGCAGGCAGGCATGCAGGCAGGCAGGCAGGCAGGCAGGCAGGCAGGCAGACAGACAGACAGGCAGGCACGCACGCATGCATGCATGCAGGCAGGCAGGCATGCATACAGGCATGCATGCATGCATGCATGCATGCACACAGGCATGCATGCATGCATGCAGGCAGGCATGCATGCATGCAGGCAGGCATGCGGGCGGGCATGCATGCAGGCAGGCAGGCAGGCAGGCAGGCAGGCAGGCATGCAGACAGGCAAGCATGATGGCAGGCATGATGACAGGCAGGCGGGCATGCAGACATGCATACATACAGGCAGGCAGGCAGGCAGGCAGGCAGGCAGGCAGGCAGGCAGGCAGGCAGGCAGGCAGGCAGGCAGGCAGGCAGGCAGGCAGGCAGGCAGGCAGGCAGGCAGACATACATACAGGCAGGCAGGCAGGCAGGCAGGCAGGCAGGCAGGCAGGCAGGCAGGCATGCAGGCAGGCAGGCATGCATACATGCAGGCATGCATACATGCAGGCATGCATGCAGGCAGGCAGGCAGGCAGGCAGGCAGGCAGGCAGGCAGGCAGGCAGGCAGGCAGACATGCATGCATGCAGGCAGGCATGCAGGCTGGTATACAGGCAGGCTGACAGACAGGCAGCCATGCAGACAAGCAAACAGGCAGGCATGCAGACATGCAGGCAGGCATGCATGCAGGCAGGCAGGCAGACAGGCAGGCGGGCAGACATATTTTCACCTTATTATTTGGTTATAAACTTAATGCACCAAAGATAGAATTCATCTTTAACACAAGGTGATGCAATTTTGAAAACAACGTTGAATCGTTGCATCAACATTGTTTTAATGGATTACACCAGTTCAATTGGGAACTGAATAGAACAATGTTTTATTTATGGTTATTATAGAGAAAATAGTCCTCTTTTTCAGCTTATAATCCAAAACAGATGCGCCCATGATTAGCAAATATTTTCACGACTCTGAACATTCCACATGAATATACACTAGTGTTGTTGTGAATTTACTAGAAAAATCGACCTAAGCATTTACTGCTACACCCGTCCATGGGTATTATGTCGCTGTTTTGTCCACGAGATAAATTTAAAGCCATGCACATAGTATAGTTGAATAGCCCAGTGAGTGATAACAACACGAGTCATCTCCTATGCAGCTATACATGGCCAAGATATATAATAAAGCAGTGTTTATAGCATATGGCTATATAGATATCTAACTCAAAGACAAGTCTAATTACATTATTTGCAATGTGTAATATTTTGTTCAATATGCATACGCGCCAGAATCTTAAAATCAGTATCCAATGGAAATGAGGGACAATAGATTCCAAATTGACTTCATTATACTGGGAAGGGCTGATTTTCACGTTCCGCCAATCAGAGGACTGGTTGATATAGTGTGTTCTATTGAGCGTTTAGGGTCATTTCATAGACCTACTGAGGTCATCTGAATCTAACTAGGAACCAATTTTCGAAATTGCGTATTCTGTTATTTTTCTAGAAAATCAGTTTTTTAGCCAATTTTAATTATCTATTAATTATTATTATTATTATTATTATTAGTATTATTAGTATTAAATTTAAGAAAGCTACACTCTCTCTCTCTCTCTCTCTGTCTCTCTCTCTCTCTCTCTCTCTCTCTCTCTCTCTCTCTCTCTCTCTCTCTCTCTCTCTCTCTCTCTCTCTCTCTCTCTTCTCTCTCTCTCTCTCTCTCTCTCTCTCTCTCTTTCTCTCTCTCTCTTTCTCTCTCTCTCTCTCTCTCTCTCTCTCTCTCTCTCTCTATTTCTCTCTCTCTCTCTTTCTCTCTCTCTCTTTCTCTCTCTCTCTCTCTCTCTCTCTCTCTCTCTCTCACACCCCTACCTCGTTGCACAGCGCAGTTGCCACCGCCACAGTTCGAAGAATAAATAATAGATTATCTGATTAAATGGATTATTTTCCAGACATCACAATCAATTATTTATTTCCATAATGGAACATCCCTAATATTAGTACCTGTGTATTGTATGCCAAACCTGACCCGACGGTGACCGTTTCATCATCTTTGACAATTCCTAGCCTCCGTTTTCGTGACTTGTCACATTACACCGGTTTATGCTTTTGGGAATTCGGACCTACGATTTAATAAAAAACGCAATTTCTTTTATACAAAATCGTCGCGATGTTTCAAAGCAAAAATCGTGCAAGCCTACTTAAGTACAATTAGAAAATGCTTAAAATTGTAATACAGTTATTAGTCCCACTACTTAGTTAATTAAATTTAAGTTGGGAAGCCTATTTAGTGAAGCAATCATTCAATACACCATTTCATAATTACCTGTTGAGGAAATTCGCTTTTCACAATTTGAGAATTCCGAGGTTTTTTAAATTTACAAAATCGGTAACCATGTTGCTATAGCTTCTGGACAGTTCCTGGAGCTGAATTATCACAAATAGCTAATCTACGTTTACAAATATTACTAATTACTGTACAGACAATCAACTTGACGAGCACGGCTCGTCTACACCCATTCATAGTCAGGGTTTCATTTATATCAACCCAACCCAGCACACAGTTTCCCAAATATACATGCAGAATAGTATAGATATAGAATAGGCGTGTTGTCCTCATTGACTACATATAATAGAACCACCCATGTTGAATAAGTATTATATCATACACATGTGTTTATGTTATATATCAGTTTTGTTTCTGAGCTTATAAATAAAGTGGAACCAGGCTCTTTTCTTTGGTGCATTGCATCAATATGTGTACTTGTATAGAGGAGAGATGAGTGTTATGGTAGAACTGAATATGGGCAGATGGGCATCGGGTGATTGCTAGTCGCTGAGTCGCCAGTGCGTCTACATTTTAGACAGCCAGGGTGGGCGAAAAATGCACTGACGCATATGGTTCTCTTTAGTTTATTTCGACAAGACAGGAGACGGTCTATTTAACGGCTATATGTACCATAAAATACTACATTGGCACATGGCTGGACACATAACAAAGGACATGTGTTGTCTTTAATTGAATCTGAATTTGGTGATAGATAAAGACATGGATCGCCATCTAACTCAATGGTGATTGGGTGCGGCCTTCGAGCCCTCCACACCTCCACAGGAAGGCCACCATAGTTGGATATCTGTTTCTTTCTCCCCACCGCAAATAGATACATACTTTCTAAACGCTTGGGTAATGTGACCTGTCCTTGTCTTGTTATTCGTGACTGTGCTGCGGTATGCAGAGGGATCGCTTTTCGGTTCTGAAACTACCACCAGACAACATTTTGCACACTGTCGGTCTGAGGTGAGATGCTCCATGGCGGTACCTGGGATGGCGCCGAGCATCCTCACCAGAAGGCTTTCTCGTTAAAGTTAAGTAAGCTCCAAACAACGTGTATCCCATTAACCAATACTTACACTAGGTTGATTTATTTTCTTACTCTTAGCATTGTTTGAATAGGAGAGTGGCCCCTTTTAACGCATTTCCTCCTCTGCTTCAGCATTGTGGGCATTTTCCTGTGACGGAGGCCTGCGCGAGGCACTTTCCTCTCGCAGCCAAACATTAGTTGGCTATCATTTATATTAAACCAGCTAAGTAGCCGTTCTAGGACGCTGCTTTACAGGGATACCTTACAGAATATACAGATCAGATATCGGCGAGGAACGTCTGAGCGATCGATCTTAACACGAGCGAGGTGTGGCTGGAGCTTAGCTAGAGATTGGCGGGGCATAGCTAAAACCGGAAAGGTCCAGTAAGGCACAACAAAAGTGCCTAACCCTTTGAACCCGAAACACCAAATACGAAAAATCATTTACAATGTAATAAATATGTTGAATGTTTTAAACAAATTTGACTGGATGCTGTTGCTGCCAATAGCAGCAAGAGGTTCCACTATACTTACTTTAGCATATATAATAATACATTTTCTCTGTATAACTGGTTTGAAATTGAGATTATTATATAACGGGGTTAGTAGGGTTAAAACGTGTTTTCATAGAAATGCATTTTGGGACACAGTGCATGGGTTAGATATTGCGAAGATTAAAGAAGTAAACCACCTTAGAATAATAAGTTGTCGACATATAAAATGGTATAATACATATTATATCATTTCCCGTGGCTGTGTCGGATATGCGTATATTGTAATGGCGGCCATCTTGGATTTCACCCTGGAAAAATGTTGCTATATTAGCACTGGACTACATGTTTTTTCTAGCAGAATGTATGCATCCATGACTCTGGAGAGTGTAAGGTGTCAAACAACAACGAGATATTCTTTTCTGTTAGTTATATTTCAGATAAATTGCTATTTTATGCCTTCGATGGCGGCCATTTTGAAAAATATTCTCTAGCATTTCGGACAAAAAAAAATGGAAACATCAAAATTCCGTTTCTGTAATGCCTTTAGAGTAGATTTAGTACTGTTTCCAAGATTGCACCCACGATTTTAGCAAAATGGCATAATACCGTACGTACACTCTTTGCTATATGGCTTTGTGACAACGTAACCAGACGGGTACCTAGGGAGAGAAAACGTAACTGCTTAAACAGTGAAACGGTGATGACTTCAAAGGATATTATTATGAAGCAGTGTTTAGTAATATATGGTTCCTAAATCACAAACAATGCTGAGAGCGATACTAACGTGGCCGATGGCATAGGCACGCGTCTCCAGCCATAGGACATCAACAAGGTCAGAAAGTGACTTAACAACATTGGAGCCGAAGCGACTCTGGGAAAAGAAAAGAGAAGCAGTTATCACGCTAATAGATTGTAGTATAATCTAGTTAGCCTTTTCTACCGGTAATCACTTCTCGACGGTTTCCCCTAGCGTACTTACATATAACAGAATATATGGCACTAATATTTGTCTCTGTACCAGCGGTTAACTGCTCTAAAGCAGGAGCAGAATGTGTGCATAGTATTTCTATCTTTATAGCGCGGTTTATTTATTCAAGGTAAATGCGCTATTTAGGATGGTCCAAGCTTAAAAAGTATAGGCATGCGAGAAACGGGTCCGATATTAGTGCGATATAAATTCCTTTACACAAAGTTGGGGAGACACTAAATAGAAAGGAAAGAATTACCATGATAGGCTGAGTGCCGCAGTGAGGGTTGCGGGTGGGGTGGGGGTGGGTGTTGGAAAGGTGGAGTGCAGGGTGTGTTGGAGCCTGGCCACAATGTTCAGTGGATGACAAATTCATTACTGGCAACTGCAACTGGTCTTTGACTCTGAGTATTATTATTAATAATAATAATAATAATAATAATAATAAATATATCTGCAAGTGGCAATGCATCAGCTGGGGGGGAGGGGGCAAGTGGCTAGCATACCGGTCGCTAAGAGGAGAACATTATCTGAGTCAGCTCTTATAGGTGGCTCAGAGCCTAAATAGCCTCTTAGATTTGATCAAGTTGGGATAATGCTGTCAGTTTTATAGAATTATGTGAGAAGGTTACAGTAGGAATCTTCTTTATCCACCCAGTCTACTCATCATTGAATGTGGGTTTGAAAAACTAAAAAAATGTGTGTTAACAATGGCAGTAAAAATAATATAAATGAAATTGGCCCAGTTCTTCTTGAGAAGACAATTCAATTCTCCAATTGCTTCAGCATTGGCAATTTTGGTGGGAAAACGATCCAAGATGGCCGTCAAACCGTTTTGAAATCGTATTAAAAACGGCAATTTCTGGTTCAAATTTCCACAAATAAAAAAATTCAAAATGGCCGCCAATCATGCTAAATTTTGATTGTCCAATGGAGGCCATGTTTTTTTAACTATCGATTTCTCTTGGACAAACTCGAATGCTCCTCAGTCCGTAATCATATCAGCCAAATTTCGGCAAGATCCGTTCAGCGAACTGCTGAAGAAGTCGTTTTCACGAAAACTAGGTCATTCAAGATGGCCACCCAAGTTTTCGGCCAATCAAATTCGCTTGAACAAACTTGGTTCAGACCATGCCCTAGATGATATTTCATGAGTTTTGAATCAATCTACCAAGTGGTTTCGGAGGAGAAGATTTTTAAAAACGTTTTCCGAAATACTACAAAGTCCAAAATGGCCGCCGGCCTAATAGGCCGACCAGCCTTGTTTGAACAAAATCAAATTTCTATTAGATAATGTTGCTTCCGGCAAAATATAATTGAAATCCACCATGTGGTTTCCGAGGAGAAGGCATTTTAACTTTCCAATTGCTTTACTATGGGGAATTTGGCGGGAAACGAATCCAAGATAGCAGCCAAACCGTCCATCGAACAAATTCGAAAATACCAGATTTGCATTTCTTGACCCCAAAAACATATATATGCCTAATTTGGGCATCACAATCCATTAAATAAAAAATTCAATGTGGCTGCGTGAAAGCTTGATGCTGATTGGTCCATATGGAAATCCATGTTTTTCGAGCTATTAACTTCTCTTGAATAAAGTGTATAGGAAGCCACTCTCCACTGCTTCTGACCATATTTCACCTCATTCCGTTCAGTGGTTCTGGAGAAGAATTTTTTAAACGCGAGAAAATTTTCCGGAAATCCAAGATGGCTGCCAACCTATCTAGAAAATCATATCTATTCACATGGAAAAAGTTTGCTCTCATAAGGCCCTCTTGTCATCCTAAGCTTGAATTTCACCAACATTTTTGTCTTCACGCTATCCACGAACAAATATAACGGTGGAATATTAATTTTCCCATTGGTTTGCTATGGGAAATTTTGTCGGGTAATGAATCCAAGATGGCGGCCAAACCGTTACTCCGACGGATTCCAAAATGTCAGATTTGAATTTCTCGACCCCCAAAGCCTATATATAACCAATTTGGGCTTTAAATTCCATCAAATAAAAAATTCAATATTTCCGCCAGACGGCTTGATTCTGATTGGTCCATAGGCAAATCCGTGCTTTCAAGCTATCGACGTCTCTTGAACAAACTTTTATGAGACCCAGACTATAATAATTTTCACAAAATTTGACTATATTTTCTTCAATGATTCGTGAGAGAAAGATTTTTTAAAACGCGGATAAATTTTACGGAAATCCATGATGGCTGCCAACCTATCTAGAAAATCATATCTATTAACACAGAAAAAGTTTGCGCTAATAAGGCAGAGCTTAAATTTCATCAACATTTTTGTCTTCGCGCTATTCGCGAACAAATAAAAGTACGGAATAATAAAAAAATAAAAATAAACAGAACGAAAACAATAGGGTGCCAAGCACCAGCTTCGCCCCCTAATAATAATAATACTAATAATAAGCAATTGTAAAAATACTAGCTTTCCTTAGATAGACTGATTGTGAGAGCGACCTGTATAAGCAGTAAAACAAAATATCGCAAAATCGCAATATGCGGTTAATGTAAGTGGTGGGCCACGTCAGCTACGCGCTCATGTCTTAGGCTGGATTCTCACTAGATCCAGTGAAGCCCGTGATAAGTATCAGGCTATCCTAGCTGAGGTCAGTGAGATAATGGTGAAATATGCTGGTTACGATACCATTCTATGCGGAGATCTGAATGCTTCCCACCACCGTAATCCTTTAAATGCGCAAGAAATCCTCCTCCGTGACTTTTACAAGGCTGTAGGATTACAGCTTAGTATAAACTATGCAAATAAAGCAACATCTATTGGAACAGAATGCAGGATGATGTCGGCACTGACCATCAACATCATACATCAGAGATTGATTATGTGCTATCTAGGTGTAGCACAGTTATCAAAAATGTAAAGATTCCTGTCTACTGTACGTCTTTCTCACAAAGGAATGGTTCAAATCATGACCCTGTTCTTGCAAAGCTGTCATTGAGTGATTCAGCCAAATCTAACCCAAAGTCCCATGCAGGAAAGAGAACGGTGTGGATCTGGCACAAGGCAGACCGCCAAAGATTTAACCAAGTGGTGAGAAACGATTTAGATCACATTGCAGAGGCACAGATGGATTCATTGGATGAGATTGAGTCAGCCATTAGTGGATTGACAGATATACTTAAGAATACTTCAGAAAGGTAGGTCTCATGCAAGACCATCTTCACCAACAGGAAACTATGAATCAATTCCTGAAAGTGTTCTACTTATACACAGATAATCGAATTTTTGGGATGCAAAGAAGCTGGTAGTCCAATAGACTCACCACTTTTAGATGATGTTAGATGTCTCAAGAAAGAAGTTCCCAAAGGCCAACGACAATCAAATAGGGATGGGGTGGGCAGAAAGCATTGTACACTCAGATACAAGATGCTAATTCTGAAGACCAGCAACTTCTCTTGAAGTTACTAAATCGCCAGATAAAGAGACAAGCAGGAGTCACTGGGGAGCTGATCATTGATGGACAGGGCTTCCCGTCTACTGGGAAGCACAGGCAGGCTAGTTTGAGAAACTAACTATGCCAAATGATAATCCGGACGTCAGTGATTCATATAAAGCCAGGTCAAGAACGATGTTATCAACATAAGACACGTAGTTCAAACCAAGCAGGTCACCATGAGGCATATATACCCAGAGGCGATACATGGTTCTTCCAAGAAACCACATACAGGGAAAGCAGCAGACCAATATGGGATTGCGTCAGAACATTTGGTTCATACTATTCAACCAGCGTCACTGATCCTAAGCAATATATCGATGCCATACTTGATCTTCGGAGAAACCCTCACGCCTTCAAGGAGGACATTCTCACTCAAATTTTTAAGAAAGCTGGCAAATGTAAGAAGTTACCCGATAACTATAGATTGCTCAACTATCGGTAAACTCCCTGAGATTATCCTTGTCAATATAATGGTACCCTTTCTAGATCGTGCTCAAAGTGAACTACAGCGTGGATGTACAGAAAAGGCTAGTTATTTTCATACTGCTAAGAGTATATAGGTTATAAGCAAGAGAGCTGCCCAGAGTCTCTTTTGAGCTGGCCTCCATGGAAAAATAGACTGAAACCTGTTGTGAATCGAAAGATATATTCTATATTCATACTTCCACACCTCACGCATGGAGCAGAACTATGGAAGTTGACTGATAAAGAAACAGAACCTATGCAAGATCCCTTTTGCGCCAACTACAGAGCCATGCTCCCAGTACAGCTAATCCAGCAGTGTATGGCTTACTCAGTACTCTTCCTGTAGTGGCCGAGATTCAGAAGAAGGCTTTCATCCTGCTAAGAAACTTGGTCACTGACCCATCACGTCATGAATATGCCATCGTGTTAAGACAACTTAGCTATCAGATGCTATTCTTGCAATACCAGCTGCCTTCATCGCACATATTATTGGTGCATGGACCTACCAAAACAGCATGGGAGCATAGAGTTCATCAGGCAGTCTGCAAGTTCTGGAAGAGCAAGATGTGGCATGCTACATCGTCCATGTCTTCACTGCGATTTATCTCAGCTGAGATGCTTGAACTGCAAGGCATTCCTGCTCCTTTATGGTGCGAATCTACGGAGACCCTTGATGAAACTGAGAAGGCAAGCATTAAGGCAACACTTCTAACCAGCACAGATCAACCCCAGACTGTACTCGCAAGACGTGATAGACGAGGCCAAGTCACAGCAACGTGTCAGCTTTGCAACTCAAGTCAAGAAGATATGGCTTATTTCCTTACATCATACACAGCTCTATTGGCAATTTGTCAGCCTCACATGGTCTGCACTATTTGAGATAACCGGTATCAAGCCAGATAACTCGACTACAGTTCTTCTCCTGATTCCTCTCCATCGAGGCCTGCCTTCTTCATTAGATGTGAACACAAGTACTATATCATGCATAGAACAAATTAGCAGAGCTTGGATCTTTGCCTGCCAAAAGGAGAGGGCACGCATATTGCTTGCATTGGCATGATACTACATTACGTCCTGTGCGTACTCACTGTATACATTCATTAGCTCCTGCTGTATTTAAAACAAATATTGATTCACTTTGACTAACTACTACGTACTTCCTGTTTTTGACAATATATTCACCGTATACACTTATTCACTCTCGCTGATTTACATATTTGTGAACTTTCATTAACGGTTACACAGTATGGACCTCGGCAGTTAAGTATTACATGTTTTGACAATATACTGGTTATCTTAGCATATACCGTGTCCAGGGACAATTACTTTCAGACGGAGGTGCCTCATGAAGTGCGCAAGCGTGCATGTAAAATAAGGAGAGAGAGTTAATCAGGAATACCGCCATACATCATTAGGGGATGTCCATTCTGAAGTGTATTTCGATTTTTTTAGCATTTCATCACTAGTTTGCATTATTCGACTAGGTTCAGATGTTAGAATTTCTTCAGTCATTCTCATATTCGTACTGGTTCTAGATAACTTATCTCCATCTGTAGAGGTCAGTTTAGTGCTGATTCCATGTGTGGACATATTTATGCTGGTTCCAGCTGTGTGCAGATCATTGCCAGTGGACATTGTTCTTCTGGTTCCAGGTGCTAATCTGTCATCCCTGATGTGAATATTCATACCTGGTGCATTAATGTCGTGCCTAGTTAGCATTGGTTTGCTGCTTCCAGGTACACGCATGCCACTATGTTTCAGAAAATCTATTGACAGATGTGGCCCGAGAAGTAACCATGGATTTTCCATGAGGCATTTAGGACAAGTCAGTTATTTGCTTGAGAATACATGTGAGTGCATCCACCGTCACCAAATTGGATAGATGTGTACCGTGTTTGCTTCAAGTCGGAACATTTGACTATGAACCATCGCGGACATAACATAATGATAGTTTAGTCACCTGAACTCTGCAGATTTATAGCGGACAGTATATACAGTATGTACAACGAATACAATTATAACTATGGTTAAATTGGTGTATCCCAAAAACAATAACTGGATTGAACGGCAGCAGTATCTTCCAATCCAACCGCCGCCAAAACATCCACCGGTACGTTTTATTTATTTTTGAAAACACGGTAATGGGATGGTGTTACACAATGTTACACAATACACGCTATGATATACATTGCACGTGGTAATCTACTGGCTGGCACTGTACGGTATTTAAGATTAGGCTTCTACGCCGCTCTTGAAAATAGAAAATAATGAACGTGAAAGAGTACAATTAACCAAATAACTTTATGCCACCATTCAAGTAAGCCAGTTTACGACATACAAAAACACACGATTACCATACATGTGCCATGCTAATGCAATTTCCATTGAGATGGCAACTGAATGGAAATTCTTTACCTGCATTAAAAGTATCAATAAGTATGCTAAGCACAAAACAACAACAATTCCGCGGGATTAAATGACTCACCTGAATCCTGTTTGTCACAGTGACCTTGACCGTTGACCTTATGAACTCAATGTTATCATGCTGCTTTCGAACAATGTAGGTAACTATTTATCCAAGTTTAGTTCCAATAACTAATCCTGAAATATAATTGTAACTGATCTGCTAGACTCAATGATATTGACCTTTAATTTTTTGACCTCACACTCATCATGTTGGCTCCTTATGGTGGAGGCAACAGGGTGGCGAAATTTGGTTCACGTTGGGTTAATGCACACATAGAAAATAACATATGGAAGGTGGAATAGGCCTACTGTTTCTGGTGGCTGAAACAGCACGAATACGTGCCCTCGTTCGGTAAATATCATTGAACTAACTTGTTCAAGCCTCTGACGAGCAACAATTCTATCTTGTTTCTGAGCCGTGGTGATATCAGTTTAATCCACATTCACCAACTCACTTAGTACTCTATCAAATCATTTGACAGAATATTGAAGATATCGATATTAGTCTCAGAGTTATTGCCACGGGGTTGCTTTTGATACAGCCGGGCGGCTTTTTTAAAGAAACATGTACACTAGTTTTGTTCCAATTAATCGATTTGCCCGATGATCGATTTGTTGGCATGTCCATCCAACAGATCGATCATGATTTCAGAAATTGGTTTTGACTGCTTATAAATTTACGATTTTAAAACTAGAGACGATGATTCTTTTTTTTTTGGCAATGCCGTTTCAATTTCATTTTACAACTATATAACATAGTACCAGACAAGTCCAAAGTCTAAGACATTAACCTTCACAACACTGAAATAGTAGCTAATGTCAACACAACCATACCAATAACCTGTTGAGTATTTTGAAACTTATTTGACTGGAAGCTGTTGCTGCCTAACGCAGCAACAGCTTATACTCAAATTAGTTTCATAATATTCAACTGAGTATTTCTTAAATTAGTATGGTTACATATTCATGAACATGCAATAATTATTGCATTCAAAATTTCAGAATGGGTAAAAATGGGAAAATGTTAGGATCGATCGTTAACTGATCATCGGTTAGTATGTAAAACCTATCATCGATCACAAAAATAGTACCAATTCCCAACACTAATGCACGCCAATCCACATCAACTCAGTTCAATATCTAACGAATGGCACGGTATAAGTAACTCATTAGTTACTGCTAAAGACAGGCTAGTTTTTGGTATTTCCTTATTTCCTTAGGTGAAAGACCATGATAAACATCGGATGTTTTGATAACAAATTCAACTAATTGTTCTTCAAGTTCAGGGTTGCAGATTAACCTGTTTGCTATGTATCCAACTTGGATAGATGTTAGATATATCATCACGCGGCGCAGTTGTCTTGTCTCACAGCTCTGAGTATTATATCTGGCGGTATTATCCCATCTTATGTTTCTGTTTGTAACCACAAAGAAAGTCCTAAAGTAAATTACTATTAGAATTGGCATCACGCCCCGCCCATGCCCCTTGCTATCAGTAGCCATAAGGAAACAACCACCATCTGAATCATCAATATCGCCGTGATAGCTGTATATGGCATGTAAATCTCCAAATATAATATTGCAAGCAGGGATCCCATTGCAAGCATGGTTTAGGTGTATAGAAACATGCTATTGTTATTATTATTATTATAAATAACTGCATGTAATCATGAATCGATTGGGTTGATGATCATATATGACAAACTACCCCCAACTTAATTTAACCAGACCCACCTGTTCATTTGCACAATTATCTCCCGTTGTGTTGTGTCTACGTGTGCAGTCACACTTTATTTGTCTTTGCACGGGTTATAGACGATATCTGAATGTATTAGACGTGCTATGTAGGTTCATCATAATGCCGCATTATTAGAAGCGAAAACACAAATGGTGAGATGTTAATTTTTGTACTTACCACAAATGAAAACACTAAAATTAGGATTCACTTTTGAAAAAGTTTGCACACGTACAAAATCTAAAGATGGAGATGGCCTACGAATTAGGTGCACTGCACAACATTTGTATATTGGCAGTTAGGAGCACTGTGGCAACAACATCGGTCTCCCTTACAATGGAAAAGGAAGCACGGTTATACAGAAAATACAGAGTTTTACTATTTAATAAACATGCTGTTGAATATTTTGAAACAAATTTGACTGTTGATGTGAAATAATCAACATCTTACCTGCATAGTTTTTTCTGGAAACTGAGAGTCAGCGAGTTCAGGGAGCGATCAATCCCAACACGGGTGAAGTATGTGTTTGGCTTAGCTAGAAATGGGCAGGGCATAGCTAAAACTGGCTTCCTCCATTACATAAGAGACATTCAGGATCATGGTTGGTTGATGCTAACTATAATTTAGGAAAAAAAAAAAATTCAAGCCATCCTTTCTGTGGCCATATACATATAAGAATATAGTGTGGACATTATTAAATACCTATTTTCTACTTTACTGTTCCTAATAGGTGCATGATGTAAATATGTACAATTTCTTTCTAAATATCCTTGACTTTTTAGTCTTGGTGCGGTGGTCCAGTGGAAAGATGCCTGGTTGCTGATGCTATGCGGAGTTGCAGAATGGCGGTTCGATCCCCCAACCGGGAGATGGTGATCAACAATTTAAACTAACGGGTGCATCACTGTCGGCTAAGTTAGCACATGGAAATTGAAGCCGCACGTTGCCAGTGCGTCAATAAAATAAAAATACATATACTGCCAGAGCCGTGCTGGAGTCAGAGTACAATAGGCGTAAAAGCCTAGGATTGATTGTGACAGATGCATCCACAGATAGTCCCATATGATTCGTCAGTGTGTCAGTATATCAGACATGTGAAAGCTGGTCGGCCAATCCTTGACTTTTTAGTCTTGGTGCGGTGGTCCAGTGGAAAGATGCCTGGTTGCTGATGCTATGCGGAGTTGCAGAATGGCGGTTCGATCCCCCGACCGGGAGATGGTGATCAACAAATTAAACTAACGGGTGCATCACTGTCGGCTAAGTTAGCACATGGAAATTGAAGCCGCACGTTGCCAGTGCGTCAATAAAATAAAAATACATATACTGCCAGAGCCGTGCTGGAGTCAGAGTACAATAGGCGTAAAAGCCTAGGGTTGATTGTGACAGATGCATCCACAGATAGTCCCATATGAATCGTCAGTGTGTCAGTATATCAGACATGTGAAAGCTGGTCGGCCAATCCTTGACTTTTTAGTCTTGGTGCGGTGGTCCAGTGGAAAGATGCCTGGTTGCTGATGCTATGCGGAGTTGCAGAATGGCGGTTCGATCCCCCGACCGGGAGATGGTGATCAACAAATTAAACTAACGGGTGCATCACTGTCGGCTAAGTTAGCACATGGAAATTGAAGCCGCACGTTACCAGTGCGTCAATAAAATAAAAATACATATACTGCCAGAGCCGTGCTGGAGTCAGAGTACAATAGGCGTAAAAGCCTAGGGTTGATTGTGACAGATGCATCCACAGATAGTCCCATATGAATCGTCAGTGTGTCAGTATATCAGACATGTGAAAGCTGGTCGGCCAATCCTTGACTTTTTAGTCTTGGTGCGGTGGTCCAGTGGAAAGATGCCTGGTTGCTGATGCTATGCAGAGTTGCAGAATGGCGGTTCGATCCCCCGACCGGGAGATGGTGATCAACAAATTAAACTAACGGGTGCATCACTGCCGGCTAAGTTAGCACATGGAAATTGAAGCCGCACGTTGCCAGTGCGTCAATAAAATAAAAATACATATACTGCCAGAGCCGTGCTGGAGTCAGAGTACAATAGGCGTAAAAGCCTAGGGTTGATTGTGACAGATGCATCCACAGATAGTCCCATATGAATCGTCAGTGTGTCAGTATATCAGACATGTGAAAGCTGGTCGGCCAATCCTTGACTTTTTAGTCTTGGTGCGGTGGTCCAGTGGAAAGATGCCTGGTTGATGATGCTATGCGGAGTTGCAGAATGGCGGTTCGATCCCCCGACCGGGAGATGGTGATCAACAAATTAAACTAACGGGTGCATCACTGTCGGCTAAGTTAGCACATGGAAATTGAAGCCGCACGTTACCAGTGCGTCAATAAAATAAAAATACATATACTGCCAGAGCCGTGCTGGAGTCAGAGTACAATAGGCGTAAAAGCCTAGGATTGATTGTGACAGATGCATCCACAGATAGTCCCATATGAATCGTCAGTGTGTCAGTATATCAGACATGTGAAAGCTGGTCGGCCAATCCTTGACTTTTTAGTCTTGGTGCGGTGGTCCAGTGGAAAGATGCCTGGTTGCTGATGCTATGCGGAGTTGCAGAATGGCAGTTCGACCCCCCGACCGGGAGATGGTGATCAACAAATTAAACTAACGGGTGCATCACTGTCGGCTAAGTTAGCACATGGAAATTGAAGCCGCACGTTGCCAGTGCGTCAATAAAATAAAAATACATGTACTGCCAGAGCCGTGCTGGAGTCAGAGTACAATAGGCGTAAAAGCCTAGGATTGATTGTGACAGATGCATCCACAGATAGTCCCATATGAATCGTCAGTGTGTCAGTATATCAGACATGTGAAAGCTGGTCGGCCAATCCTTGACTTTTTAGTCTTGGTGCGGTGGTCCAGTGGAAAGATGCCTGGTTGCTGATGCTATGCGGAGTTGCAGAATGGCGGTTCGATCCCCCGACCGGGAGATGGTGATCAACAAATTAAACTAACGGGTGCATCACTGTCGGCTAAGTTAGCACATGGAAATTGAAGCCGCACGTTACCAGTGCGTCAATAAAATAAAAATACATATACTGCCAGAGCCGTGCTGGAGTCAGAGTACAATAGGCGTAAAAGCCTAGGGTTGATTGTGACAGATGCATCCACAGATAGTCCCATATGAATCGTCAGTGTGTCAGTATATCAGACATGTGAAAGCTGGTCGGCCAATCCTTGACTTTTTAGTCTTGGTGCGGTGGTCCAGTGGAAAGATGCCTGGTTGCTGATGCTATGCAGAGTTGCAGAATGGCGGTTCGATCCCCCGACCGGGAGATGGTGATCAACAAATTAAACTAACCGGTGCATCACTGCCGGCTAAGTTAGCACATGGAAATTGAAGCCGCACGTTGCCAGTGCGTCAATAAAATAAAAATACATATACTGCCAGAGCCGTGCTGGAGTCAGAGTACAATAGGCGTAAAAGCCTAGGGTTGATTGTGACAGATGCATCCACAGATAGTCCCATATGAATCGTCAGTGTGTCAGTATATCAGACATGTGAAAGCTGGTCGGCCAATCCTTGACTTTTTAGTCTTGGTGCGGTGGTCCAGTGGAAAGATGCCTGGTTGCCGATGCTATGCGGAGTTGCAGAATGGCGGTTCGATCCCCCGACCGGGAGATGGTGATCAACAAATTAAACTAACGGGTGCATCACTGTCGGCTAAGTTAGCACATGGAAATTGAAGCCGCACGTTACCAGTGCGTCAATAAAATAAAAATACATATACTGCCAGAGCCGTGCTGGAGTCAGAGTACAATAGGCGTAAAAGCCTAGGATTGATTGTGACAGATGCATCCACAGATAGTCCCATATGAATCGTCAGTGTGTCAGTATATCAGACATGTGAAAGCTGGTCGGCCAATCCTTGACTTTTTAGTCTTGGTGCGGTGGTCCTGTGGAAAGATGCCTGGTTGCTGATGCTATGCAGAGTTGCAGAATGGCGGTTCGATCCCCCGACCGGGAGATGGTGATCAACAAATTAAACTAACGGGTGCATCACTGTCGGCTAAGTTAGCACATGGAAATTGAAGCCGCACGTTGCCAGTGCGTCAATAAAATAAAAATACATATACTGCCAGAGCCGTGCTGGAGTCAGAGTACAATAGGCGTAAAAGCCTAGGGTTGATTGTGACAGATGCATCCACAGATAGTCCCATATGAATCGTCAGTGTGTCAGTATATTAGACATGTGAAAGCTGGTCGGCCAATCCTTGACTTTTTAGTCTTGGTGCGGTGGTCCAGTGGAAAGATGCCTGGTTGCTGATGCTATGCGGAGTTGCAGAATGGCGGTTCGATCCCCCGACCGGGAGATGGTGATCAACAAATTAAACTAACGGGTGCATCACTGTCGGCTAAGTTAGCACATGGAAATTGAAGCCGCACGTTACCAGTGCGTCAATAAAATAAAAATACATATACTGCCAGAGCCGTGCTGGAGTCAGAGTACAATAGGCGTAAAAGCCTAGGGTTGATTGTGACAGATGCATCCACAGATAGTCCCATATGAATCGTCAGTGTGTCAGTATATCAGACATGTGAAAGCTGGTCGGCCAATCCTTGACTTTTTAGTCTTGGTGCGGTGGTCCAGTGGAAAGATGCCTGGTTGCTGATGCTATGCAGAGTTGCAGAATGGCGGTTCGATCCCCCGACCGGGAGATGGTGATCAACAAATTAAACTAACGGGTGCATCACTGCCGGCTAAGTTAGCACATGGAAATTGAAGCCGCACGTTGCCAGTGCGTCAATAAAATAAAAATACATATACTGCCAGAGCCGTGCTGGAGTCAGAGTACAATAGGCGTAAAAGCCTAGGGTTGATTGTGACAGATGCATCCACAGATAGTCCCATATGAATCGTCAGTGTGTCAGTATATCAGACATGTGAAAGCTGGTCGGCCAATCCTTGACTTTTTAGTCTTGGTGCGGTGGTCCAGTGGAAAGATGCCTGGTTGCTGATGCTATGCGGAGTTGCAGAATGGCGGTTCGATCCCCCGACCGGGAGATGGTGATCAACAAATTAAACTAACGGGTGCATCACTGTCGGCTAAGTTAGCACATGGAAATTGAAGCCGCACGTTACCAGTGCGTCAATAAAATAAAAATACATATACTGCCAGAGCTGTGCTGGAGTCAGAGTACAATAGGCGTAAAAGCCTAGGATTGATTGTGACAGATGCATCCACAGATAGTCCCATATGAATCGTCAGTGTGTCAGTATATCAGACATGTGAAAGCTGGTCGGCCAATCCTTGACTTTTTAGTCTTGGTGCGGTGGTCCAGTGGAAAGATGCCTGGTTGCTGATGCTATGCGGAGTTGCAGAATGGCGGTTCGACCCCCCGACCGGGAGATGGTGATCAACAAATTAAACTAACGGGTGCATCACTGTCGGCTAAGTTAGCACATGGAAATTGAAGCCGCACGTTGCCAGTGCGTCAATAAAATAAAAATACATGTACTGCCAGAGCCGTGCTGGAGTCAGAGTACAATAGGCGTAAAAGCCTAGGATTGATTGTGACAGATGCATCCACAGATAGTCCCATATGAATCGTCAGTGTGTCAGTATATCAGACATGTGAAAGCTGGTCGGCCAATCCTTGACTTTTTAGTCTTGGTGCGGTGGTCCAGTGGAAAGATGCCTGGTTGCTGATGCTATGCGGAGTTGCAGAATGGCGGTTCGATCCCCCGACCGGGAGATGGTGATCAACAAATTAAACTAACGGGTGCATCACTGTCGGCTAAGTTAGCACATGGAAATTGAAGCCGCACATTACCAGTGCGTCAATAAAATAAAAATACATATACTGCCAGAGCCGTGCTGGAGTCAGAGTACAATAGGCGTAAAAGCCTAGGGTTGATTGTGACAGATGCATCCACAGATAGTCCCATATGAATCGTCAGTGTGTCAGTATATCAGACATGTGAAAGCTGGTCGGCCAATCCTTGACTTTTTAGTCTTGGTGCGGTGGTCCAGTGGAAAGATGCCTGGTTGCTGATGCTATGCAGAGTTGCAGAATGGCGGTTCGATCCCCCGACCGGGAGATGGTGATCAACAAATTAAACTAACGGGTGCATCACTGTCGGCTAAGTTAGCACATGGAAATTGAAGCCGCACGTTGCCAGTGCGTCAATAAAATAAAAATACATATACTGCCAGAGCCGTGCTGGAGTCAGAGTACAATAGGCGTAAAAGCCTAGGGTTGATTGTGACAGATGCATCCACAGATAGTCCCATATGAATCGTCAGTGTGTCAGTATATTAGACATGTGAAAGCTGGTCGGCCAATCCTTGACTTTTTAGTCTTGGTGCGGTGGTCCAGTGGAAAGATGCCTGGTTGCTGATGCTATGCGGAGTTGCAGAATGGCGGTTCGATCCCCCGACCGGGAGATGGTGATCAACAAATTAAACTAACGGGTGCATCACTGTCGGCTAAGTTAGCACATGGAAATTGAAGCCGCACGTTACCAGTGCGTCAATAAAATAAAAATACATATACTGCCAGAGCCGTGCTGGAGTCAGAGTACAATAGGCGTAAAAGCCTAGGGTTGATTGTGACAGATGCATCCACAGATAGTCCCATATGAATCGTCAGTGTGTCAGTATATCAGACATGTGAAAGCTGGTCGGCCAATCCTTGACTTTTTAGTCTTGGTGCGGTGGTCCAGTGGAAAGATGCCTGGTTGCTGATGCTATGCAGAGTTGCAGAATGGCGGTTCGATCCCCCGACCGGGAGATGGTGATCAACAAATTAAACTAACGGGAGCATCACTGCCGGCTAAGTTAGCACATGGAAATTGAAGCCGCACGTTGCCAGTGCGTCAATAAAATAAAAATACATATACTGCCAGAGCCGTGCTGGAGTCAGAGTACAATAGGCGTAAAAGCCTAGGGTTGATTGTGACAGATGCATCCACAGATAGTCCCATATGAATCGTCAGTGTGTCAGTATATCAGACATGTGAAAGCTGGTCGGCCAATCCTTGACTTTTTAGTCTTGGTGCGGTGGTCCAGTGGAAAGATGCCTGGTTGCTGATGCTATGCGGAGTTGCAGAATGGCGGTTCGATCCCCCGACCGGGAGATCGTGATCAACAAATTAAACTAACGGGTGCATCACTGTCGGCTAAGTTAGCACATGGAAATTGAAGCCGCACGTTACCAGTGCGTCAATAAAATAAAAATACATATACTGCCAGAGCTGTTCTGGAGTCAGAGTACAATAGGCGTAAAAGCCTAGGATTGATTGTGACAGATGCATCCACAGATAGTCCCATATGAATCGTCAGTGTGTCAGTATATCAGACATGTGAAAGCTGGTCGGCCAATCCTTGACTTTTTAGTCTTGGTGCGGTGGTCCAGTGGAAAGATGCCTGGTTGCTGATGCTATGCGGAGTTGCAGAATGGCGGTTCGACCCCCCGACCGGGAGATGGTGATCAACAAATTAAACTAACGGGTGCATCACTGTCGGCTAAGTTAGCACATGGAAATTGAAGCCGCACGTTGCCAGTGCGTCAATAAAATAAAAATACATGTACTGCCAGAGCCGTGCTGGAGTCAGAGTACAATAGGCGTAAAAGCCTAGGATTGATTGTGACAGATGCATCCACAGATAGTCCCATATGAATCGTCAGTGTGTCAGTATATCAGACATGTGAAAGCTGGTCGGCCAATCCTTGACTTTTTAGTCTTGGTGCGGTGGTCCAGTGGAAAGATGCCTGGTTGCTGATGCTATGCGGAGTTGCAGAATGGCGGTTCGATCCCCCGACCGGGAGATGGTGATCAACAAATTAAACTAACGGGTGCATCACTGTCGGCTAAGTTAGCACATGGAAATTGAAGCCGCACGTTGCCAGTGCGTCAATAAAATAAAAATACATATACTGCCAGAGCCGTGCTGGAGTCAGAGTACAATAGGCGTAAAAGCCTAGGGTTGATTGTGACAGATGCATCCACAGATAGTCCCATATGAATCGTCAGTGTGTCAGTATATCAGACATGTGAAAGCTGGTCGGCCAATCCTTGACTTTTTAGTCTTGGTGCGGTGGTCCAGTGGAAAGATGCCTGGTTGCTGATGCTATGCGGAGTTGCAGAATGGCGGTTCGATCCCCCGACCGGGAGATGGTGATCAACAAATTAAACTAACGGGTGCATCACTGTCGGCTAAGTTAGCACATTGAAATTGAAGCCGCACATTACCAGTGCGTCAATAAAATAAAAATACATATACTGCCAGAGCCGTGCTGGAGTCAGAGTACAATAGGCGTAAAAGCCTAGGGTTGATTGTGACAGATGCATCCACAGATAGTCCCATATGAATCGTCAGTGTGTCAGTATATTAGACATGTGAAAGCTGGTCGGCCAATCCTTGACTTTTTAGTCTTGGTGCGGTGGTCCAGTGGAAAGATGCCTGGTTGCTGATGCTATGCGGAGTTGCAGAATGGCGGTTCGATCCCCCGACCGGGAGATGGTGATCAACAAATTAAACTAACGGGTGCATCACTGTCGGCTAAGTTAGCACATGGAAATTGAAGCCGCACGTTGCCAGTGCGTCAATAAAATAAAAATACATATACTGCCAGAGCCGTGCTGGAGTCAGAGTACAATAGGCGTAAAAGCCTAGGGTTGATTGTGACAGATGCATCCACAGATAGTCCCATATGAATCGTCAGTGTGTCAGTATATTAGACATGTGAAAGCTGGTCGGCCAATCCTTGACTTTTTAGTCTTGGTGCGGTGGTCCAGTGGAAAGATGCCTGGTTGCTGATGCTATGCGGAGTTGCAGAATGGCGGTTCGATCCCCCGACCGGGAGATGGTGATCAACAAATTAAACTAACGGGTGCATCACTGTCGGCTAAGTTAGCACATGGAAATTGAAGCCGCACGTTACCAGTGCGTCAATAAAATAAAAATACATATACTGCCAGAGCCGTGCTGGAGTCAGAGTACAATAGGCGTAAAAGCCTAGGGTTGATTGTGACAGATGCATCCACAGATAGTCCCATATGAATCGTCAGTGTGTCAGTATATCAGACATGTGAAAGCTGGTCGGCCAATCCTTGACTTTTTAGTCTTGGTGCGGTGGTCCAGTGGAAAGATGCCTGGTTGCTGATGCTATGCAGAGTTGCAGAATGGCGGTTCGATCCCCCGACCGGGAGATGGTGATCAACAAATTAAACTAACGGGAGCATCACTGCCGGCTAAGTTAGCACATGGAAATTGAAGCCGCACGTTGCCAGTGCGTCAATAAAATAAAAATACATATACTGCCAGAGCCGTGCTGGAGTCAGAGTACAATAGGCGTAAAAGCCTAGGGTTGATTGTGACAGATGCATCCACAGATAGTCCCATATGAATCGTCAGTGTGTCAGTATATCAGACATGTGAAAGCTGGTCGGCCAATCCTTGACTTTTTAGTCTTGGTGCGGTGGTCCAGTGGAAAGATGCCTGGTTGCTGATGCTATGCGGAGTTGCAGAATGGCGGTTCGATCCCCCGACCGGGAGATGGTGATCAACAAATTAAACTAACGGGTGCATCACTGTCGGCTAAGTTAGCACATGGAAATTGAAGCCGCACGTTACCAGTGCGTCAATAAAATAAAAATACATATACTGCCAGAGCTGTTCTGGAGTCAGAGTACAATAGGCGTAAAAGCCTAGGATTGATTGTGACAGATGCATCCACAGATAGTCCCATATGAATCGTCAGTGTGTCAGTATATCAGACATGTGAAAGCTGGTCGGCCAATCCTTGACTTTTTAGTCTTGGTGCGGTGGTCCAGTGGAAAGATGCCTGGTTGCTGATGCTATGCGGAGTTGCAGAATGGCGGTTCGACCCCCCGACCGGGAGATGGTGATCAACAAATTAAACTAACGGGTGCATCACTGTCGGCTAAGTTAGCACATGGAAATTGAAGCCGCACGTTGCCAGTGCGTCAATAAAATAAAAATACATATACTGCCAGAGCCGTGCTGGAGTCAGAGTACAATAGGCGTAAAAGCCTAGGGTTGATTGTGACAGATGCATCCACAGATAGTCCCATATGAATCGTCAGTGTGTCAGTATATCAGACATGTGAAAGCTGGTCGGCCAATCCTTGACTTTTTAGTCTTGGTGCGGTGGTCCAGTGGAAAGATGCCTGGTTGCTGATGCTATGCGGAGTTGCAGAATGGCGGTTCGATCCCCCGACCGGGAGATGGTGATCAACAAATTAAACTAACGGGTGCATCACTGTCGGCTAAGTTAGCACATTGAAATTGAAGCCGCACATTACCAGTGCGTCAATAAAATAAAAATACATATACTGCCAGAGCCGTGCTGGAGTCAGAGTACAATAGGCGTAAAAGCCTAGGGTTGATTGTGACAGATGCATCCACAGATAGTCCCATATGAATCGTCAGTGTGTCAGTATATTAGACATGTGAAAGCTGGTCGGCCAATCCTTGACTTTTTAGTCTTGGTGCGGTGGTCCAGTGGAAAGATGCCTGGTTGCTGATGCTATGCGGAGTTGCAGAATGGCGGTTCGATCCCCCGACCGGGAGATGGTGATCAACAAATTAAACTAACGGGTGCATCACTGTCGGCTAAGTTAGCACATGGAAATTGAAGCCGCACGTTACCAGTGCGTCAATAAAATAAAAATACATATACTGCCAGAGCCGTGCTGGAGTCAGAGTACAATAGGCGTAAAAGCCTAGGGTTGATTGTGACAGATGCATCCACAGATAGTCCCATATGAATCGTCAGTGTGTCAGTATATCAGACATGTGAAAGCTGGTCGGCCAATCCTTGACTTTTTAGTCTTGGTGCGGTGGTCCAGTGGAAAGATGCCTGGTTGCTGATGCTATGCAGAGTTGCAGAATGGCGGTTCGATCCCCCGACCGGGAGATGGTGATCAACAAATTAAACTAACGGGAGCATCACTGCCGGCTAAGTTAGCACATGGAAATTGAAGCCGCACGTTGCCAGTGCGTCAATAAAATAAAAATACATATACTGCCAGAGCCGTGCTGGAGTCAGAGTACAATAGGCGTAAAAGCCTAGGGTTGATTGTGACAGATGCATCCACAGATAGTCCCATATGAATCGTCAGTGTGTCAGTATATCAGACATGTGAAAGCTGGTCGGCCAATCCTTGACTTTTTTGTCTTGGTGCGGTGGTCCAGTGGAAAGATGCCTGGTTGCTGATGCTATGCGGAGTTGCAGAATGGCGGTTCGATCCCCCGACCGGGAGATGGTGATCAACAAATTAAACTAACGGGTGCATCACTGTCGGCTAAGTTAGCACATGGAAATTGAAGCCGCACGTTACCAGTGCGTCAATAAAATAAAAATACATATACTGCCAGAGCTGTTCTGGAGTCAGAGTACAATAGGCGTAAAAGCCTAGGATTGATTGTGACAGATGCATCCACAGATAGTCCCATAGGAATCGTCAGTGTGTCAGTATATCAGACATGTGAAAGCTGGTCGGCCAATCCTTGACTTTTTAGTCTTGGTGCGGTGGTCCAGTGGAAAGATGCCTGGTTGCTGATGCTATGCAGAGTTGCAGAATGGCGGTTCGACCCCCCGACCGGGAGATGGTGATCAACAAATTAAACTAACGGGTGCATCACTGTCGGCTAAGTTAGCACATGGAAATTGAAGCCGCACGTTGCCAGTGCGTCAATAAAATAAAAATACATGTACTGCCAGAGCCGTGCTGGAGTCAGAGTACAATAGGCGTAAAAGCCTAGGATTGATTGTGACAGATGCATCCACAGATAGTCCCATATGAATCGTCAGTGTGTCAGTATATCAGACATGTGAAAGCTGGTCGGCCAATCCTTGACTTTTTAGTCTTGGTGCGGTGGTCCAGTGGAAAGATGCCTGGTTGCTGATGCTATGCGGAGTTGCAGAATGGCGGTTCGATCCCCCGACCGGGAGATGGTGATCAACAAATTAAACTAACGGGTGCATCACTGTCGGCTAAGTTAGCACATGGAAATTGAAGCCGCACGTTGCCAGTGCGTCAATAAAATAAAAATACATATACTGCCAGAGCCGTGCTGGAGTCAGAGTACAATAGGCGTAAAAGCCTAGGGTTGATTGTGACAGATGCATCCACAGATAGTCCCATATGAATCGTCAGTGTGTCAGTATATCAGACATGTGAAAGCTGGTCGGCCAATCCTTGACTTTTTAGTCTTGGTGCGGTGGTCCAGTGGAAAGATGCCTGGTTGCTGATGCTATGCGGAGTTGCAGAATGGCGGTTCGATCCCCCGACCGGGAGATGGTGATCAACAAATTAAACTAACGGGTGCATCACTGTCGGCTAAGTTAGCACATTGAAATTGAAGCCGCACATTACCAGTGCGTCAATAAAATAAAAATACATATACTGCCAGAGCCGTGCTGGAGTCAGAGTACAATAGGCGTAAAAGCCTAGGGTTGATTGTGACAGATGCATCCACAGATAGTCCCATATGAATCGTCAGTGTGTCAGTATATCAGACATGTGAAAGCTGGTCGGCCAATCCTTGACTTTTTAGTCTTGGTGCGGTGGTCCAGTGGAAAGATGCCTGGTTGCTGATGCTATGCAGAGTTGCAGAATGGCGGTTCGATCCCCCGACCGGGAGATGGTGATCAACAAATTAAACTAACGGGTGCATCACTGCCGGCTAAGTTAGCACATGGAAATTGAAGCCGCACGTTGCCAGTGCGTCAATAAAATAAAAATACATATACTGCCAGAGCCGTGCTGGAGTCAGAGTACAATAGGCGTAAAAGCCTAGGGTTGATTGTGACAGATGCATCCACAGATAGTCCCATATGAATCGTCAGTGTGTCAGTATATCAGACATGTGAAAGCTGGTCGGCCAATCCTTGACTTTTTAGTCTTGGTGCGGTGGTCCAGTGGAAAGATGCCTGGTTGCCGATGCTATGCGGAGTTGCAGAATGGCGGTTCGATCCCCCGACCGGGAGATGGTGATCAACAAATTAAACTAACGGGTGCATCACTGTCGGCTAAGTTAGCACATGGAAATTGAAGCCGCACGTTGCCAGTGCGTCAATAAAATAAAAATACATATACTGCCAGAGCCGTGCTGGAGTCAGAGTACAATAGGCGTAAAAGCCTAGGGTTGATTGTGACAGATGCATCCACAGATAGTCCCATATGAATCGTCAGTGTGTCAGTATATCAGACATGTGAAAGCTGGTCGGCCAATCCTTGACTTTTTAGTCTTGGTGCGGTGGTCCAGTGGAAAGATGCCTGGTTGCTGATGCTATGCAGAGTTGCAGAATGGCGGTTCGATCCCCCGACCGGGAGATGGTGATCAACAAATTAAACTAACGGGTGCATCACTGTCGGCTAAGTTAGCACATGGAAATTGAAGCCGCACGTTGCCAGTGCGTCAATAAAATAAAAATACATATACTGCCAGAGCCGTGCTGGAGTCAGAGTACAATAGGCGTAAAAGCCTAGGGTTGATTGTGACAGATGCATCCACAGATAGTCCCATATGAATCGTCAGTGTGTCAGTATATTAGACATGTGAAAGCTGGTCGGCCAATCCTTGACTTTTTAGTCTTGGTGCGGTGGTCCAGTGGAAAGATGCCTGGTTGCTGATGCTATGCGGAGTTGCAGAATGGCGGTTCGATCCCCCGACCGGGAGATGGTGATCAACAAATTAAACTAACGGGTGCATCACTGTCGGCTAAGTTAGCACATGGAAATTGAAGCCGCACGTTACCAGTGCGTCAATAAAATAAAAATACATATACTGCCAGAGCCGTGCTGGAGTCAGAGTACAATAGGCGTAAAAGCCTAGGGTTGATTGTGACAGATGCATCCACAGATAGTCCCATATGAATCGTCAGTGTGTCAGTATATCAGACATGTGAAAGCTGGTCGGCCAATCCTTGACTTTTTAGTCTTGGTGCGGTGGTCCAGTGGAAAGATGCCTGGTTGCTGATGCTATGCAGAGTTGCAGAATGGCGGTTCGATCCCCCGACCGGGAGATGGTGATCAACAAATTAAACTAACGGGAGCATCACTGCCGGCTAAGTTAGCACATGGAAATTGAAGCCGCACGTTGCCAGTGCGTCAATAAAATAAAAATACATATACTGCCAGAGCCGTGCTGGAGTCAGAGTACAATAGGCGTAAAAGCCTAGGGTTGATTGTGACAGATGCATCCACAGATAGTCCCATATGAATCGTCAGTGTGTCAGTATATCAGACATGTGAAAGCTGGTCGGCCAATCCTTGACTTTTTAGTCTTGGTGCGGTGGTCCAGTGGAAAGATGCCTGGTTGCTGATGCTATGCGGAGTTGCAGAATGGCGGTTCGATCCCCCGACCGGGAGATGGTGATCAACAAATTAAACTAACGGGTGCATCACTGTCGGCTAAGTTAGCACATGGAAATTGAAGCCGCACGTTACCAGTGCGTCAATAAAATAAAAATACATATACTGCCAGAGCTGTTCTGGAGTCAGAGTACAATAGGCGTAAAAGCCTAGGATTGATTGTGACAGATGCATCCACAGATAGTCCCATATGAATCGTCAGTGTGTCAGTATATCAGACATGTGAAAGCTGGTCGGCCAATCCTTGACTTTTTAGTCTTGGTGCGGTGGTCCAGTGGAAAGATGCCTGGTTGCTGATGCTATGCGGAGTTGCAGAATGGCGGTTCGACCCCCCGACCGGGAGATGGTGATCAACAAATTAAACTAACGGGTGCATCACTGTCGGCTAAGTTAGCACATGGAAATTGAAGCCGCACGTTGCCAGTGCGTCAATAAAATAAAAATACATGTACTGCCAGAGCCGTGCTGGAGTCAGAGTACAATAGGCGTAAAAGCCTAGGATTGATTGTGACAGATGCATCCACAGATAGTCCCATATGAATCGTCAGTGTGTCAGTATATCAGACATGTGAAAGCTGGTCGGCCAATCCTTGACTTTTTAGTCTTGGTGCGGTGGTCCAGTGGAAAGATGCCTGGTTGCTGATGCTATGCGGAGTTGCAGAATGGCGGTTCGATCCCCCGACCGGGAGATGGTGATCAACAAATTAAACTAACGGGTGCATCACTGTCGGCTAAGTTAGCACATGGAAATTGAAGCCGCACGTTGCCAGTGCGTCAATAAAATAAAAATACATATACTGCCAGAGCCGTGCTGGAGTCAGAGTACAATAGGCGTAAAAGCCTAGGGTTGATTGTGACAGATGCATCCACAGATAGTCCCATATGAATCGTCAGTGTGTCAGTATATCAGACATGTGAAAGCTGGTCGGCCAATCCTTGACTTTTTAGTCTTGGTGCGGTGGTCCAGTGGAAAGATGCCTGGTTGCTGATGCTATGCGGAGTTGCAGAATGGCGGTTCGATCCCCCGACCGGGAGATGGTGATCAACAAATTAAACTAACGGGTGCATCACTGTCGGCTAAGTTAGCACATTGAAATTGAAGCCGCACATTACCAGTGCGTCAATAAAATAAAAATACATATACTGCCAGAGCCGTGCTGGAGTCAGAGTACAATAGGCGTAAAAGCCTAGGGTTGATTGTGACAGATGCATCCACAGATAGTCCCATATGAATCGTCAGTGTGTCAGTATATCAGACATGTGAAAGCTGGTCGGCCAATCCTTGACTTTTTAGTCTTGGTGCGGTGGTCCAGTGGAAAGATGCCTGGTTGCTGATGCTATGCAGAGTTGCAGAATGGCGGTTCGATCCCCCGACCGGGAGATGGTGATCAACAAATTAAACTAACGGGTGCATCACTGCCGGCTAAGTTAGCACATGGAAATTGAAGCCGCACGTTGCCAGTGCGTCAATAAAATAAAAATACATATACTGCCAGAGCCGTGCTGGAGTCAGAGTACAATAGGCGTAAAAGCCTAGGGTTGATTGTGACAGATGCATCCACAGATAGTCCCATATGAATCGTCAGTGTGTCAGTATATCAGACATGTGAAAGCTGGTCGGCCAATCCTTGACTTTTTAGTCTTGGTGCGGTGGTCCAGTGGAAAGATGCCTGGTTGCCGATGCTATGCGGAGTTGCAGAATGGCGGTTCGATCCCCCGACCGGGAGATGGTGATCAACAAATTAAACTAACGGGTGCATCACTGTCGGCTAAGTTAGCACATGGAAATTGAAGCCGCACGTTGCCAGTGCGTCAATAAAATAAAAATACATATACTGCCAGAGCCGTGCTGCAGTCAGAGTACAATAGGCGTAAAAGCCTAGGGTTGATTGTGACAGATGCATCCACAGATAGTCCCATATGAATCGTCAGTGTGTCAGTATATCAGACATGTGAAAGCTGGTCGGCTAATCCTTGACTTTTTAGTCTTGGTGCGGTGGTCCAGTGGAAAGATGCCTGGTTGCTGATGCTATGCGGAGTTGCAGAATGGCGGTTCGATCCCCCGACCGGGAGATGGTGATCAACAAATTAAACTAACGGGTGCATCACTGTCGGCTAAGTTAGCACATGGAAATTGAAGCCGCACGTTACCAGTGCGTCAATAAAATAAAAATACATATACTGCCAGAGCCGTGCTGGAGTCAGAGTACAATAGGCGTAAAAGGCTAGGATTGATTGTGACAGATGCATCCACAGATAGTCCCATATGAATCGTCAGTGTGTCAGTATATCAGACATGTGAAAGCTGGTCGGCCAATCCTTGACTTTTTAGTCTTGGTGCGGTGGTCCAGTGGAAAGATGCCTGGTTGCTGATGCTATGCGGAGTTGCAGAATGGCGGTTCGATCCCCCGACCGGGAGATGGTGATCAACAAATTAAACTAACGGGTGCATCACTGTCGGCTAAGTTAGCACATGGAAATTGAAGCCGCACGTTGCCAGTGCGTCAATAAAATAAAAATACATATACTGCCAGAGCCGTGCTGGAGTCAGAGTACAATAGGCGTAAAAGCCTAGGATTGATTGTGACAGATGCATCCACAGATAGTCCCATATGAATCGTCAGTGTGTCAGTATATCAGACATGTGAAAGCTGGTCGGCCAATCCTTGACATTTTAGTCTTGGTGCGGTGGTCCAGTGGAAAGATGCCTGGTTGCTGATGCTATGCGGAGTTGCAGAATGGCGGTTCGATCCCCCGACCGGGAGATGGTGATCAACAAATTAAAGTAACGGGTGCATCACTGCCGGCTAAGTTAGCACATGGAAATTGAAGCCGCACGTTGCCAGTGCGTCAATAAAATAAAAATACATATACTGCCAGAGCCGTGCTGGAGTCAGAGTACAATAGGCGTAAAAGCCTAGGGTTGATTGTGACAGATGCATCCACAGATAGTCCCATATGAATCGTCAGTGTGTCAGTATATCAGACATGTGAAAGCTGGTCGGCCAATCCTTGACTTTTTAGTCTTGGTGCGGTGGTCCAGTGGAAAGATGCCTGGTTGCCGATGCTATGCGGAGTTGCAGAATGGCGGTTCGATCCCCCGACCGGGAGATGGTGATCAACAAATTAAACTAATGGGTGCATCACTGTCGGCTAAGTTAGCACATGGAAATTGATGCCGCACGTTACCAGTGCGTCAATAAAATAAAAATACATATACTGCCAGAGCCGTGCTGGAGTCAGAGTACAATAGGCGTAAAAGCCTAGGATTGATTGTGACAGATGCATCCACAGATAGTCCCATATGAATCGTCAGTGTGTCATTATATCAGACATGTGAAAGCTGGTCGGCCAATCCTTGACTTTTTAGTCTTGGTGCGGTGGTCCAGTGGAAAGATGCCTGGTTGCTGATGCTATGCAGAGTTGCAGAATGGCGGTTCGATCCCCCGACCGGGAGATGGTGATCAACAAATTAAACTAACGGGTGCATCACTGTCGGCTAAGTTAGCACATGGAAATTGAAGCCGCACGTTGCCAGTGCGTCAATAAAATAAAAATACATATACTGCCAGAGCCGTGCTGGAGTCAGAGTACAATAGGCGTAAAAGCCTAGGGTTGATTGTGACAGATGCATCCACAGATAGTCCCATATGAATCGTCAGTGTGTCAGTATATCAGACATGTGAAAGCTGGTCGGCTAATCCTTGACTTTTTAGTCTTGGTGCGGTGGTCCAGTGGAAAGATGCCTGGTTGCTGATGCTATGCGGAGTTGCAGAATGGCGGTTCGATCCCCCGACCGGGAGATGGTGATCAACAAATTAAACTAACGGGTGCATCACTGTCGGCTAAGTTAGCACATGGAAATTGAAGGCGCACGTTACCAGTGCATCAATAAAATAAAAATACATATACTGCCAGAGCCGTGCTGGAGTCAGAGTACAATAGGCGTAAAAGCCTAGGATTGATTGTGACAGATGCATCCACAGATAGTCCCATATGAATCGTCAGTGTGTCAGTATATCAGACATGTGAAAGCTGGTCGGCCAATCCTTGACTTTTTAGTCTTGGTGCGGTGGTCCAGTGGAAAGATGCCTGGTTGCTGATGCTATGCGGAGTTGCAGAATGGCGGTTCGATCCCCCGACCGGGAGATGGTGATCAACAAATTAAACTAACGGGTGCATCACTGTCGGCTAAGTTAGCACATGGAAATTGAAGCCGCACGTTGCCAGTGCGTCAATAAAATAAAAATACATATACTGCCAGAGCCGTGCTGGAGTCAGAGTACAATAGGCGTAAAAGCCTAGGATTGATTGTGACAGATGCATCCACAGATAGTCCCATATGAATCGTCAGTGTGTCAGTATATCAGACATGTGAAAGCTGGTCGGTCAATCCTTGACATTTTAGTCTTGGTGCGGTGGTCCAGTGGAAAGATGCCTGGTTGCTGATGCTATGCGGAGTTGCAGAATGGCGGTTCGATCCCCCGACCGGGAGATGGTGATCAACAAATTAAACTAACGGGTGCATCACTGTCGGCTAAGTTAGCACATGGAAATTGAAGCCGCACGTTGCCAGTGGGTCAATAAAATAAAAATACATATACTGCCAGAGCCGTGCTGGAGTCAGAGTACAATAGGCGTAAAAGCCTAGGGTTGATTGTGACAGATGCATCCACAGATAGTCCCATATGAATCGTCAGTGTGTCAGTATATCAGACATGTGAAAGCTGGTCGGCCAATCCTTGACTGTTTAGTCTTGGTGCGGTGGTCCAGTGGAAAGATGCCTGGTTGCTGATGCTATGCGGAGTTGCAGAATGGCGGTTCGATCCCCCGACCGGGAGATGGTGATCAACAAATTAAACTAACGGGTGCATCACTGTCGGCTAAGTTAGCACATGGAAATTGAAGCCGCACGTTGCCAGTGCGTCAATAAAATAAAAATACATATACTGACAGAGCCGTGCTGGAGTCAGAGTACAATAGGCGTAAAAGCCTAGGATTGATTGTGACAGATGCATCCACAGATAGTCCCATATGAATCGTCAGTGTGTCAGTATATCAGACATGTGAAAGCTGGTCGGTCAATCCTTGACATTTTAGTCTTGGTGCGGTGGTCCAGTGAAAAGATGCCTGGTTGCTGATGCTATGCGGAGTTGCAGAATGGCGGTTCGATCCCCCGACCGGGAGATGGTGATCAACAAATTAAACTAACGGGTGCATCACTGTCGGCTAAGTTAGCACATGGAAATTGAAGCCGCACGTTGCCAGTGGGTCAATAAAATAAAAATACATATACTGCCAGAGCCGTGCTGGAGTCAGAGTACAATAGGCGTAAAAGCCTAGGGTTGATTGTGACAGATGCATCCACAGATAGTCCCATATGAATCGTCAGTGTGTCAGTATATCAGACATGTGAAAGCTGGTCGGCCAATCCTTGACTGTTTAGTCTTGGTGCGGTGGTCCAGTGGAAAGATGCCTGGTTGCTGATGCTATGCGGAGTTGCAGAATGGCGGTTCGATCCCCCGACCGGGAGATGGTGATCAACAAATTAAACTAACGGGTGCATCACTGTCGGCTAAGTTAGCACATGGAAATTGAAGCCGCACGTTGCCAGTGCGTCAATAAAATAAAAATACATATACTGCCAGAGCCGTGCTGGAGTCAGAGTACAATAGGCGTAAAAGGCTAGGATTGATTGTGACAGATGCATCCACAGATAGTCCCATATGAATCGTCAGTGTGTCAGTATATCAGACATGTGAAAGCTGGTCGGCCAATCCTTGACTTTTTAGTCTTGGTGCGGTGGTCCAGTGGAAAGATGCCTGGTTGCTGATGCTATGCGGAGTTGCAGAATGGCGGTTCGATCCCCCGACCGGGAGATGGTGATCAACAAATTAAACTAACGGGTGCATCACTGTCGGCTAAGTTAGCACATGGAAATTGAAGCCGCACGTTGCCAGTGCGTCAATAAAATAAAAATACATATACTGCCAGAGCCGTGCTGGAGTCAGAGTACAATAGGCGTAAAAGCCTAGGGTTAATTGTGACAGATGCATCCACAGATAGTCCCATATGAATCGTCAGTGTGTCAGAATATCAGACATGTGAAAGCTGGTCGGCCAATCCTTGACTGTTTAGTCTTGGTGCGGTGGTCCAGTGGAAAGATGCCTGGTTGCTGATGCTATGCGGAGTTGCAGAATGGCGGTTCGATCCCCCGACCGGGAGATGGTGATCAACAAATTAAACTAACGGGTGCATCACTGTCGGCTAAGTTAGCACATGGAAATTGAAGCCGCACGTTGCCAGTGCGTCAATAAAATAAAAATACATATACTGCCAGAGCCGTGCTGGAGTCAGAGTACAATAGGCGTAAAAGCCTAGGATTGATTGTGACAGATGCATCCACAGATAGTCCCATATGAATCGTCAGTGTGTCAGTATATCAGACATGTGAAAGCTGGTCGGCCAATCCTTGACTTTTTAGTCTTGGTGCGGTGGTCCAGTGGAAAGATGCCTGGTTGCTGATGCTATGCGGAGTTGCAGAATGGCGGTTCGACCCCCCGACCGGGAGATGGTGATCAACAAATTAAACTAACGGGTGCATCACTGTCGGCTAAGTTAGCACATGGAAATTGAAGCCGCACGTTGCCAGTGCGTCAATAAAATAAAAATACATGTACTGCCAGAGCCGTGCTGGAGTCAGAGTACAATAGGCGTAAAAGCCTAGGATTGATTGTGACAGATGCATCCACAGATAGTCCCATATGAATCGTCAGTGTGTCAGTATATCAGACATGTGAAAGCTGGTCGGCCAATCCTTGACTTTTTAGTCTTGGTGCGGTGGTCCAGTGGAAAGATGCCTGGTTGCTGATGCTATGCGGAGTTGCAGAATGGCGGTTCGATCCCCCGACCGGGAGATGGTGATCAACAAATTAAACTAACGGGTGCATCACTGTCGGCTAAGTTAGCACATGGAAATTGAAGCCGCACGTTACCAGTGCGTCAATAAAATAAAAATACATATACTGCCAGAGCCGTGCTGGAGTCAGAGTACAATAGGCGTAAAAGCCTAGGATTGATTGTGACAGATGCATCCACAGATAGTCCCATATGAATCGTCAGTGTGTCAGTATATCAGACATGTGAAAGCTGGTCGGCCAATCCTTGACTTTTTAGTCTTGGTGCGGTGGTCCAGTGGAAAGATGCCTGGTTGCTGATGCTATGCGGAGTTGCAGAATGGCGGTTCGATCCCCCGACCGGGAGATGGTGATCAACAAATTAAACTAACGGGTGCATCACTGTCGGCTAAGTTAGCACATGGAAATTGAAGCCGCACGTTGCCAGTGCGTCAATAAAATAAAAATACATATACTGCCAGAGCCGTGCTGGAGTCAGAGTACAATAGGCGTAAAAGCCTAGGATTGATTGTGACAGATGCATCCACAGATAGTCCCATATGAATCGTCAGTGTGTCAGTATATCAGACATGTGAAAGCTGGTCGGCCAATCCTTGACTTTTTAGTCTTGGTGCGGTGGTCCAGTGGAAAGATGCCTGGTTGCTGATGCTATGCGGAGTTGCAGAATGGCGGTTCGATCCCCCGACCGGGAGATGGTGATCAACAAATTAAACTAACGGGTGCATCACTGTCGGCTAAGTTAGCACATGGAAATTGAAGCCGCACGTTGCCAGTGCGTCAATAAAATAAAAATACATATACTGCCAGAGCCGTGCTGGAGTCAGAGTACAATAGGCGTAAAAGCCTAGGGTTAATTGTGACAGATGCATCCACAGATAGTCCCATATGAATCGTCAGTGTGTCAGAATATCAGACATGTGAAAGCTGGTCGGCCAATCCTTGACTGTTTAGTCTTGGTGCGGTGGTCCAGTGGAAAGATGCCTGGTTGCTGATGCTATGCGGAGTTGCAGAATGGCGGTTCGATCCCCCGACCGGGAGATGGTGATCAACAAATTAAACTAACGGGTGCATCACTGTCGGCTAAGTTAGCACATGGAAATTGAAGCCGCACGTTGCCAGTGCGTCAATAAAATAAAAATACATATACTGCCAGAGCCGTGCTGGAGTCAGAGTACAATAGGCGTAAAAGCCTAGGATTGATTGTGACAGATGCATCCACAGATAGTCCCATATGAATCCTCAGTGTGTCAGTATATCAGACATGTGAAAGCTGGTCGGCCAATCCTTGACTTTTTAGTCTTGGTGCGGTGGTCCAGTGGAAATATGCCTGGTTGCTGATGCTATGCAGAGTTGCAGAATGGCGGTTCGATCCCCCGACCGGGAGATGGTGATCAACAAATTAAACTAACGGGTGCATCACTGTCGGCTAAGTTAGCACATGGAAATTGAAGCCGCACGTTGCCAGTGCGTCAATAAAATAAAAATACATATACTGAAAGAGCCGTGCTGGAGTCAGAGTACAATAGGCGTAAAAGCCTAGGGTTGATTGTGACAGATGCATCCACAGATAGTCCCATATGAATCGTCAGTGTGTCAGTATATCAGACATGTGAAAGCTGGTCGGCCAATCCTTGACTTTTTAGTCTTGGTGCGGTGGTCCAGTGGAAAGATGCCTGGTTGCTGATGCTATGCGGAGTTGCAGAATGGCGGTTCGATCCCCCGACCGGGAGATGGTGATCAACAAATTAAACTAACGGGTGCATCACTGTCGGCTAAGTTAGCACATGGAAATTGAAGCCGCACGTTACCAGTGCGTCAATAAAATAAATATACATATACTGCCAGAGCCGTGCTGGAGTCAGAGTACAATAGGCGTAAAAGCCTAGGATTGATTGTGACAGATGCATCCACAGATAGTCCCATATGAATCGTCAGTGTGTCAGTATATCAGACATGTGAAAGCTGGTCGGCCAATCCTTGACTTTTTAGTCTTGGTGCGGTGGTCCAGTGGAAATATGCCTGGTTGCTGATGCTATGCGGAGTTGCAGAATGGCGGTTCGATCCCCCGACCGGGAGATGGTGATCAACAAATTAAACTAACGGGTGCATCACTGTCGGCTAAGTTAGCACATGGAAATTGAAGCCGCACGTTGCCAGTGCGTCAATAAAATAAAAATACATATACTGCCAGAGCCGTGCTGGAGTCAGAGTACAATAGGCGTAAAAGCCTAGGATTGATTGTGACAGATGCATCCACAGATAGTCCCATATGAATCGTCAGTGTGTCAGTATATCAGACATGTGAAAGCTGGTCGGCCAATCCTTGACTTTTTAGTCTTGGTGCGGTGGTCCAGTGGAAAGATGCCTGGTTGCTGATGCTATGCAGAGTTGCAGAATGGCGGTTCGATCCCCCGACCGGGAGATGGTGATCAACAAATTAAACTAACGGGTGCATCACTGTCGGCTAAGTTAGCACATGGAAATTGAAGCCGCACGTTGCCAGTGCGTCAATAAAATAAAAATACATACATACAGACAGGCAGGCAGGAAGGCAGACATGCAGGCATGCCTGCAGGCAGGCAGGCAGGCAGGCAGGCAGGCAGGCAGGCAGGCAGGCAGGCAGGCAGGCAGGCAGGCAGGCAGGCAGGCAGGCAGGCAGGCAGGCAGGCAGGCAGGCAGGCAGGCAGGCAGGCAGGCAGGCAGGCAGGCAGGCAGGCAAACATACATACATACATACATACAGGCAGGCAGGCAGGCAGGCAGGCAGGCAGGCAGCCATGCATACATGCAGGCAGGCAGGCAGGCAGGCAGGCAGGCAGGCAGGCAGGCAGGCAGGCAGGCAGGCAGGCAGGCAGGCAGGCATGCAGGCATGCAGGCAGGCAGGCAGGCAGGCAGGCAGGCATGCAGGCAGGCAGGCAGGCAGGCAGGCAGGCAGGCATATTTTCACCTTATTATTTGGTTATAAACTTAATGCACCAAAGATAGAATTCATCTTTAACACAAGGTGATGCAATTTTGAAAACAACGTTGAATAACCGTTGCATCAACATTGTTTTAAAGAATTACACCAGTTCAATTGGGAACTGAATAGAACAATGTTACAATTATGTAGTATACGGGTTAAGTCATTGCTGTGCCTGTGTCAGTATGGCGTTATTCCTGAGTAAGTGGCTTAATACTTAAGAGATCCGTTTCTGGCTATGCCCCTCCTATTTCTAGCTAAGCTCTACCCACTTTTTACGGTCTTTGGAATTGATTTGAAACTGTGAAACCTGAATTCCCAGAATCTAAATTTCACGGTAACCATGTTGTATATTTTGAAACTCGTTTGATATGTGGCTGTTGTTAGTTTCAAAATATTCAACCAAGATTGAATATTTTGAAACTAGTTTAACTTGTACCTGTTGTCAGTTTCAAGAGATTATTAGGAAATTTACTAAATTGCACATTCATCAAAGATAAAGACGTCGTAAACATTAACTACAGACGATTTTTCTGACAGCACAATGTTATTTTGATTGTGACGTCAGCTAGCATGTGCCGTGTTTGATCATGCCGTCAGATACTTGAGTGACTGATAGGATCCAGCCATATGGCATGCCATCATCGGCAAGACGTCCATAAGACGCATAATATGTCAAATAGAAATCAGGTCATTCATTCTCGACACAAACAGCAAAGACGATCGAACAACGCAGATGATGACTGTATTCTGCGGATGTAGCAGTCAGTCCTTCTTCGCTTTTGGGCATTGTGTCGTGTCCTCGGCCAAAATCTTTACCCCGAATGATAACACAATGGAAGATCATCGATAAATCAAGGAAGGTTTCGTTGAATATGTTGAAGCTACTTTGACTGGGAGCTTTGTTGGGATAATAACTTTTCTCATTCGATGTATTCTCCGTCAAGAATATAATGTTGGTGAAATCGCGACACCCGTCATAACGCTTACATATATTTGTATGATGGCAATGCATTGACTGCACTTATTTACAGCATATGTAATGGTATAAAATGCACGAGAGAAAGAGAGAGAGAGAGAGAGAGAGAGAGAGAGAGAGAGTGAGAGATAGGGAGGGAGGGTGAGAGAGAGAGAGTGTGAGAGAGAGAGAGGGAGACAGAGAGAGAAAGGGAGATGGAGAGTGAAGGAAAGAGAGAAATAGAGAGGGAGAGAGAGCAAGAGAGAGAGAGAGAGAGAGAGAGAGAGAGGGAGAAAGAGACGCGGAGAGAGAAAGAGATGCAGAGACGGAGAGAGAGAGAGAGAGAGAGAGAGAGAGAGAGACTGAGAGAGAGAGGGAGGGAAGGGCGAGAGGGAGGAAGGATGGGGTAGGGTGTGAGGGACGGATGGATTGAGGGAGAGAGAGGGGAAAGAGTGAGAGAGAGAAAGGGAGAGGGAGACCGAAAGAAAGAGAAAAATAGAAAGAGATAGGGAGAGAGAGAGAGTGAGAGAGAGAGAGGGGAGTGGGGGTGGGGGAGTGGGGGGGGGGGGAGGGGGAGAGAGATAGATTATTACTGACGCCGCCAAACGGATATATGGCAAATTTGGTAATTTGGGACTTCCGTTCCCGATTTGTGTCTAAGAATGTCTATTTCCTGATGCACTAGCAACCCTAAATAGGAATTTATGTGCCAAATTGTGTGATGATATCTTGCATTCACGATTTATGGCAAAAAAACGTGTATTTCGGGATGACCACATGACCTAGATTTGTAAGTCCTGTCCCCAAATTATGTTTAGCTTCTAGTCAACTAGAATATGAATGCATGTTCCAGAGTTGGGTATTCGACCTTCTTGCACTGCAGAGTTATCAACAAAAAATGCATATTCCGTTATGCGCTAAACGTCACCTTGATATTTGACCGTTTGACCTCAACCTAAAACATTTTTCTAACTACTCAGAATATGAACGTAGGTCTATGTTCCCAATTTGATGATTCGGATTAACAGACAGACACACCAACAAACAGACATACAGACAAAGAAATCAACAGACGGCACCCATTACAATGCTCATGCCGGATTTCGCCGGCGTGAATATATTCTTGTACTGCCTTAACCCTTTCATGACGAAGCCGACCAAAACCGGAAATTCCCATTTGCAGGCCAAGAGAAAACGAGTTTAAAAATTAACCACTGGAATGACTGTCTCAGTTATCGATCGAGCCATTACAGTGGTACGTTTTCAAATATAGTGTTTTTTACCTGAAGTTGGAAATTCAGATATTTTAATTTTCTTGACCAAATGTAGTTATTATAGGGTTACAACACATTCATTCATTCTCAATGTCCGATAGGACTGTGTTTCCGTTACATAGAATGTCGGGCGGGGTGACTGGGGTGTGTAGGGCGGTGTGGGGTGGGGAGGGGGAGGGGTAGAGGGGGAGGGGTGGGGAGTTGGGCGGTGAGTGGCGGTGTGGGGTGCACATCCAGGGTGTAGTAACGTACTTGGACTTGAGGTGCGGTGGGTGGGTGTAGTTGCTGAGGTATGGGTGGGCCAAATACCTCGTGGACGCTGTGGGGATACACTATGTGCCGCAGCACTACCCCATCCAACCACATTTGATTACATGCTTGTTTATCTATGCTCCATAACATGCTTGCTTTAACTATGCTGTGTCCGGTGAACAGATCGCAACAACCAAGCAGATGCTAAGTAAGGTTAGAGCACTCAATACGGAAGTTGCGATTGTGTTACAGTATGCAAATACTTGATGGACGGAAAGTGGAGTGGCCAATAGCCATAGTCCTACCATCAGTTTGGTTGGCACTCGGGAAAGGCTGGCCCTAATTAAGTTCACAGTTTGTTTTTTAATTGGCTGTGCTAAATTTATTTTTAAATGGAAATCTGACCGTCAACCGGGCGCCGTTGCGCAGCGGCCTAGATCCGACACTGAATGGCATGGATGTACATTATTTTGCAACTAATTTGTCTCACACCTATTACTTCTTCAATGGGAACAACAGGTTCGAGTCAAATTATTTTCAAAGTAACATACGTCACCGCCACATTCAAGTCAAATAGGATTTTTTCGGATTGTAAAGATTTTGTTCGGGTTTTTTTCAGTTCTTCTTACCATGACCAAACATGTAGAATCCACATTTGATACAGTCACGACCATTCTTGTCTTTAATATTTGAACCAAATCGAGCCAGCTGTTTCCGAGAGATCCATCGATATGGACTTTTCCAATCCGAATCAGTTTACTCTGGGACATGGCCACGGTCTGGGATTCCTTTTTCACGGTGGGTGGGTGGGTTGGTGGGTGAGTGAGTTGTTGAGTGAGTGAGTGAGTGAGTGAGTGTGTGAGTGAAGGAGAGCGTGAGTGAGTGAGTGAGTAGGTGGGTGGGTGGGTGGGTGGGTGGGTGGGTGGGTGGGTGGGTGGGTGGGTGAGTCAGTGAGTGAGTAAGTGAGTGAGTGAGTGAGTGAGTGAGTGTGTGAGTGAAGGAGGGCGGGAGTGAGTGAGTGAGTGAGTAGGTGGGTGGGTGGGTGGGTGGGTGGGTGTGTGAGTGAAGGAGGGCGGGAGTGAGTGAGTGAGTGAGTGAGTAGGTGGGTGGGTGGGTGGGTGAGTGAGTGAGTGAGTGAGTGAGTGAGTGAGTGAGTGAGTGAGTGAGTGAGTGAGTGAGTGAGTGAGTGAGTGAGTGAGTGAGTGAGTGAGGGAGGGAGGGAGGGAGGGAGGGAGTGAGGTAAGGAGGGGGAAGGGAGGGCGTGAGTGAGTGAGTGAGTGAGTGAGTGAGTGAGTGAGTGAGTGAGTGAGTGTGTGTGTGAGTGATTGAGTGAGTGAGTGAGTGAGTGAGTGAGTGAGTGAGTTAGTGAGTGAGTGAGTGAGTGAGTGAGTGAGTGAGTGAGTGAGTGAGTGAGTGAGTGAGTGAGTGAGTGAGTGAGTGAGTGAGTGAGAATGTGTGTCTGTAGCGTGCGAGCGAGCGGGTTGGCCGGCGGAAAGTGGGGGCGGCAGGGCGGGTGGGCACGTGTGCGGGATGGAGGGTGCGTGGCTGGGTCGGTGGGTGGGTGGGTGGATGGGTGGGTGGGGGCGGCAGGGCGGGTGGGCACGTGTGCGGGATGGAGGGTGCGTGGCTGGGTCGGTGGGTGGGTGGGTGGATGGGTGGGTGGGTGCGTGGGTCGGTCGGTCAGTCAGTCGGTTTGTCGGTCGGTCGGTTGGTCGGTCGGTGGATGGATGGACGGACGGACGGACGGACGGGCGGGCGGGCGGGGGGGGGGGGGGCGGGCGGACGAACGGACGGACGGACGAATGGATGGATGTATGGATGGGTGGATGGATGGATGGAGCGATGGATGGAGCGATGGATGGAGCGATGGACGGACGGACGGACGGGCGGGTGGGCGGGCGGGTGGGTGGGTGAGTCGGTTGGTCGGTCGGCCTGGCGTGGGAAGGGTGTAGAGAGTGAACGAATGAAAAACGTGTGCCGGCATATTTTAGCGATATATAATGAAACAACGATCATTGATCGTCTTGGTGTGCGAGACTATCAATTTGCTGAATACGTAATAGAAGCAAAGTCACTCACCATCCCGTCCCCGACCCACCTCCTCCCAGCCCCTCCTCCCTTCCCTTTCACTCTCCCTCTTTCTCCCCCTCCCCGCCCCTCTCCATTTCCATCCTCTCTCTCTCTCTCTCTCTCTCTCGCCCTCTCCCCCCTCTCTCCCCATCTCTCTTCTCTATTGCTCAACTGTATACTATCTCGTTAATATTAGCATTATGTAAGTTCAGCTAACACCATTAAGTTCCCGTTGCGTGGCGGATGCGCAGCCGAGTAGTGTAGGCCACTAGGTTTGTGACTTGCGTTTAGATTTTAACGCTGTCGCTCTGGAGCATTGTGTTTGCTTAACAACTGTGTGGTATGTAAAAATGTGAGAAAGAAAATATTGTTATACATTTTCCCGTTTCCATTTAATGTATGCATATAGTTGGGCAATGCTGGATTTATTACTGCGAATGCGCCTGTGCAGTAGTTAATGAATCCAATCTGTCGCTCAAGTATCTGATGTCATAATGAATTTCGCCACGTGTAGGCTGATGTCACAATCACATGTATAATGAATGGCCTAGCTAAATCAGTCATGAACTTTTAAAAGTCAGTCAGTTGTACGAATAGTATGTCTTATTATTTAATAAACATTCTGTTGAATATTTTGAAACAAATTTGACTGGGCAGTGTTGCTGCCATATACCAATCAAATTCGTTTCAAAATATTTAACACCTTACTCGCATAGTTTTCTGGAAATAGAGATTCTGGGAGTATAGGGTTCGATCGATCCCAACACGGGCATTGCGTGGGCGGAGCTTAGCTAGGGATGGGTGGTGCATAATTAAATGTGGACTCATCCATTTGGGAGGTCCTGAGAACGGCTCTTTTATTACCCATCTTCGGGATCAAACGGGCAACCCACCACCCAAGTCTGATTAAAATCGTTCTAGTAGTGGCGCGGTTATTGACAAATTGTTGCTGTCAGGCGCATAGGTTTCAAAATAATCCGATGAATCGGGCCACCGTGTCATTGACATTTAACAGTTTGAGACCAAAATTATCAGGCATGATCCGGAGCTCACGTTCCACCCAATTCCGCGTAAGATCCCCCAGTTGAGCCATAGTTATTGAGAAATTATTACAATTACAAAAATAAATCTTATGGACACGAAATGACGGTTCTTTAAGTCGGTTCTTAAAGATCACTTCCGTCCACCCGTCAGAAAGAACCACTATCTTCTGGACCGATACCAAGTGCCCGTTATAGACAGGTGCAACTGTAGTATTAGAGCCTGGAACATTATGGTCGTGACAGATTATTTTACTAGTTATCCTGCAGCGTGTGCTGATAAAGATCATAAAGCCACGACAATTGCAACAGTTCTCGTGAATGAATTTATTTGTAGGCATGGTGCTCCTGGCCGCAGTCATACAGCTCAAGGGGCCGAATTTGAGTCCAGCTTGTTTGCCGAAGTGAATACCTTGTTAGGCATACCTAAGACTCACACAGCACCATACCACCCACAGTCAGACTGTCTCGTTGAGAGATTGTACCGCACATTGTGTTCAATGTTGCGGTCATTGGTGTCTAAGAATCAACGAGACTAGGATAGAGTGATGCCGATGACATTGCTAGCTTATAGATCCAGTGTAAATGATACAACCAAGTGTACACCTTATTTTCTATTACATGGCCGTGAAGTTAGTTTACCCCTCGATGTTGTGTATGGCGGTAGTCAGAAAAACAGTCTATGCTGTAGAACTGCAAACACGATTGGACTATTCTTATAACGCTGTTAGATATAACACTGCTCTGGCTCAGGAACAACAGAAAAGCCATTATGACCTTTGTGTTCACGAGCCACAACATTAGGGAGGAGATAGAGTAATGCTATGCACACCAGTAGGAAAGAAAGGATTATCCAGAAAATTAGCAAAACTCTGGACAGGTCCTTCTATAATTAAGACAATTCTTCCTAATTCTGTATTTCGAATCACGGAGGAACAATGACGAAGACGACTGATTATCCATTTTGACCGGATAAAGCCATTCGCTGGTAATTCTTCTGAAAAGGATCATCTAACTAGAGTCCATAAATACGGAAACCAGTCTTGTTCTGATGGTGGTGGGGTGTTACCCGCTACTGAGGAACAAGAAGGGGTACCATATGTAATTTCAAGACCGACCGTGTCCACACCCACAGTGGAAGATCAGTCATGAGAGTGAACCTGATAGACCAGCTATCATTAGTTTGGAATCGCTGGGTGGGGAGGGGTATCAAGAAGTTATGCATTTCTGACAGTGCTGCGGGTGCCTCTGATGGAGGCTGCTGTAGCTGAGTCTCTCCCCTCATATACCACAAGGGCAGGGCGTAGAACTAGGTGTCCAGATAGGTTTAGGGATTGTGTAACTTAAATTGTTGTTAGTTATTCTTTGTAGAATTGTATAAATAGCTGTGCATGGTACCTTCCTTTTATAGTCCCTTATCCGTACTCAATTTCCTTCCTGTAAATAATTGTACATTTATCATTTTATTAAGATTCCTTTAGTTTGGTAGGCTGTACTACCGCACTATTTATCGTGTAGATAACTTTTGATAGTTAAGTTGCTTTGGTTTGATAGACTGTACTGCTGGACCATTTAAAATCCATAAATGTTTGTGTCATGCAGTTAAATACTATAGCTCCTTGCGTCATGACTTTGTGCTATAGCTATGAGGACATGTTTTCGGGGTAGGGGGGGGGGTATAGCCTGGAAGATTATGTTCCCGACTAACGAGTCCCTGTTTTATATTGAGCCGAACAGGAAAGGTGACCGGGACCGAGTGGCCTAGTAACAGTCGGACATCAGATGTAACCAGGAAACGAACGAGTGAACAGTGTGGACAGGAATAATGGCGAATTAATGAGCAATGTAAGTATGTTACAGTATTAATCAGTAGTTTAAATTTTGTTAACAATTTTTTCCGAATTTGTATAACCCGTCAAAATATTCGCCTGGTATTACGTGATAGCGCCATCCAGGCGAGGTTCAGGTGGGCGGGCGGGCAGCAGAGTCGTTTCCAGATCATAACCCCATTACCGGTTTCGGATCGCTTTGGTATGTAGGTAGGTATCAGTTTCAAACATCATAGGGTGTTTGGAATAGATCTGGGGAATAAACCTATCGAAATGGACGATGATCCGTAATCCAAGATGGCTGCCAGCCACTGTAGACCATCTGTAAAATTGGTTTCCAGATGGAATCTCTGCTGCTATTTACACTCTGAAACTTCAGAAGGTGGATGGACTAGGTCTGGTAAACAACCCAATCAAATTCGACGACAATTAAAAATCCAAGATGGACACCGCCAATAACTCTGGAGAAGAAACATACGGAACTCCGCAATGGTACTAATTCCAAGATGACCAAATTGCTTCCCGGATGATAACTCTGTTACCGTTGATGGGATCGCTTTGAAACTTCATAGGGTCGTTGGTTTATGGAAGATACCTGTGGAAATATACGATACCATATCCAAGATGGCCGCCAGCCACCAAGGATCATCTTGAAAACGGGTTTCTGAGTGGTTCCTCCATTTAAGTTTAGCGAATCGCCTTGAAACCTTATATAATAACTGAACTACATCTGAGGAAGAAATCGAAGATGATCCGAAATCTGAAAATTTGTTTCTGGATGTTAAAGGTTATCGGATCACTTTGAAACTTCATAGTGTTCTTGGAGTAGGTATGGGGAAGAAATTAATCGAAATCGAAGATAATCCGAACTACAATATGGCCTGCAGCCACTGGTGTGAGAGAGAAAGAGAGAGAGGGGGAGGGGGAACGAGTCGGCTGTCTATCTCTTCACTGAACCACTCGGTGGGGTTTAATCAAATTTGCTACATGAGTTACCCATATGTTTGGGGACAGCACGACACCACTTTCATTAGGCTTGACCAAGAGGGTGGGTTTGTTGGGGAATGGTAGAGGTGGGAGCGGAAAGACGACGTTGGCGGAATTCAACCACATTTGGTATGTTCGTTACGCATGTGATTGCAGGCAACAAAATTGGTGAAAGGCGTGGGGAATTGCGATGTCGTACCGTTGACTGAGCATTCTAGTTGTGGTTTGCAAATGGACAAAGATTGATAAAGTTATATACAAATTTACAATTTATGAAACTAGAGTATTTAAATAAAAATGTTATAAAATTGTAGAGTTGCCAGTGTCCAAAGCCGTGTATTTTGATATGCAATTTTGACTCCATCACCTTACTATGTGATATTTTACCTGAAGCTCAGGGAACCACAATATGAACAGAAGTGCCAAATTGCGCGATTCTAGATTCTTAAATTAAAAAATATACTCTGGTAAATTTACAAGCAAATATACAAGCAAGCAAATGAACACATTGTAAATATGGGATTGTCTTGTGGGAAGTCATGACCCCGCAGGATGTCTTATAATTGACTTAAGTCCAAAAAGAAAATACCAGGTGAGCTAAAAGTCCAGATGAGCACAAAATGGATGCTAGAGCATTGCATTAGTGATACTTGTGTAACATACAATTTGAACGGAGAAGGTTAGGATGACTAAGTGTACCGTGGCTGATTCGACTAGTCGTTGTTTATTAAATATGTCAATCATCGGGACCGTGAAAAGTCAAGCTAGCCATGTATGTTTATGGTAAATGGATAGGATGCTGTTTATAGCATTACGAAACCCTGAGATGAAATTAATAGAATAATATTTGAAATGGATGAATTGATTGGAAAAGATTTCATGGTTCTGAGTTGATGTGTATTTGAAAATAGTTTGGATAAAAGTTGTTGCTGTTCAGTCGGCATTCACTTTTATAATATTCAGCAGTTGTTGGTAATCGTAGTTTTGGAAATAATCAATGTATAGTAATCCGTGTTGGGATGAGTGAAACCGAACGTGAAAAACAGATTTAGTTGATGACGTAAGCAATCTAGTTTCTCATACTAGGCTAGAGCAGTACCACCTGGTAATGATACCATCCAGCACATGTGCCTTGCACCCTAGCATTTCCGAGGCTTCTCCATCAATAGGCAATAGACAGGACATGGACATTGTAGCGTCCTTTAGGAATTAATAACATAATCGAAATTTGTATATCAACTATATGTCACTCATACGATGGCATGTAACAACAACACACTCCGTAATGTTGTTAGTTAGCTGACAGATCACATATAACCAGAACCGGTCTCCACCGCTTTGTCTATGTGAGGCGCAATCTCCAGGGAAGAATTAGGCAGAGTATGATTGGTTAGAATGACGTCATAACCAATCGGAATCGATCATAATCTGCAGTAAAGAATGATGAAGAATAGATGTGTGCGCCAGGCAAAGGATGGATGAATCACTGATTGGCTGAGAGGACCAATCAGTTATCAGGTCAGAACTTCTAGGAAGAAATAAGCAGAGGTTGATTGGTGGACTGATTGTTCACCCAGGCAAAGTGTGCTTATGGAATATCTAGAAGAGTTGTAGGAATAGTTAGGAATAGATTTGAGAGAAATCTAGGTATTAGAATTTTTATAGTACTTGGTTAGTGGGACGGATTAAATTGTATATAAGACGAGATTTCGGTCTTATAATTTAATCATCCGCCATCTGTGATTCACTGAACACATCGTGAGCGTTCAGTTTTGCGTAACGAAGCTCTGTTAGAAGTAGCCTTAGGAACTAGATAGCTTTCGAGAGTGTGTACATTATTTTGTACCAGTTTGCCTTGTGAGCAATTTTGCTCTTGTTTCAAAACTTATATTTAATAAAAGTATAATCTTACGTTTATGTAAGACTCGAGTTTGTCAAGTCATTTAGTAGATTAGGAATCTAGTAGTGAGCTGGAAGCAACATCCAGTTCTTACTTGGAATATAGTTAGTCAGATAGGCTCAGCAGTCATCAATTAATTATCGTCACTTAACCATCTGCCGATGAGGCGAGCCCGACTGCAGTCATCCTTCAGCGTTACCAGTAGTCGTTGTCGCAGCAACGTTAGTCAGCTACCGGTAGCGGAGAAGAATCATCATCGATTAAGTAAGAAGAAGTTCTTGAGGAGAAAACCAAAATCTTCAACATGAATAAGTTATCAAGCAAATGAACAAATGAATGAATGCACGAATAGGTGAACTGATGGATGGATAGACGGATGTGCAGACGAATTGACGGAGTGCTTGATGGATAGATGGATGGACGGGTGGATGGGTGCTCGAGTGGGTGGATTGATGGAAGGAGGGGCAGGCAGATGTTTAGACGACCCACCGGCCAGCTGGATGGACATAAGGATGACTGTATGAACAGAGGGCCGTAACTGTAAACAAGTGAATGCGTTGGTTGCGTACTTCTGGATTTTAATATGGCGTGGCTAACATGTGGTCATGGTGGTGGCTAATAATCCGCTCTCGGCTCGTGAAATATCCATAAGAGTGAAGGGTTAATAATGGACCCATGCGCACGTGATGCATCTGCCTCCACCTGCAGTTGCTGAGGACAGAGGATGCAGGGCATCTAATACCTGCTTAAGTACAGGTGTATACAACATCCAGTGCTCAACAGAACGTGGGTCAGTGGTCAAGGCATGGTGCTAATGCTATAGGCCAATGGAAAGAACATAACTCCCGAACGCAGCCATGGTGCAGTGGCTAAGGGAAGCATTGTGCACATTCTAACAAAAGTGTGAAATTTGGCATACATGTCTGAGAAGACATGGCGACTCATTTGAGACGAGGTACCCATAGACATCTGCAGGGTATATGGTCGCCATCTTAACTTTCAAAATGACCGCATTAAAAATCTATTTTCACTAATATCAGCTTCTAGATGACATAGAAACATGATCGCCGTGTCTAAACCAACATTTTCCGGTATGGCCAAGATATCCATATGGTGGCATTATACTAATCACTATATGATGTACATTTTGGATTTCAAGATGACTGCCATACAAAACGCCTTACTTTACGATATCTGACTTCTACCCAATATACAAATGGCATTGAGTCTTTCAAACTAACAGTTTGGTCATTGAATCTTATATGGGGCACTTGCCATCCAAGCCACCCCAATAAGGGGAAATTAAGCAAACACGTGCTGAGCTACATGTGGAGAGTCACCGCTTATTTATGCTCTCCACCTGGCTCTCAGGCTCGCGCATTCACCACCTCTGTCCAGCTGGACCAGTCAAAGTATTGGTCTCTCTCTCTCTCTCTCTCTCTCTCTTCTCTCTCTCCTATCCCTACTTTCTCTCTCTCTCTCCTCTCTCTCCCTCTCTCTCTCTCCCTCACTCTCTATCTATCTATCTATCTATCTATCTATCTGGTTGTGTGGAGCAAGACTTTCTGTCTTGGCAGGACCTGCACGTGATCTCATCACATCTGGTGCTGATACCTCTTTCGAATATCCAGAATCGCAGTATGCATTCGATCCTCTGGAGGAGCAGGATGATTCGGTTCCCAAAGAATCAGATGATGAAAATGTGAAAATCTTATATGGGGAGGAGGAGGAAAATGAAGGAACAGAAGAAGAGTGTAATGTTCAACATGTGGATGAGACAGCAGTGTATGGTGATGATGAGTCGGAAGTTGAGGACGGCAATGCCAGACCCCGAAGCCAACGTTATCTTCCCGATTGATTGCAGGATTATGAGCTATTTTATTAGAACCAGCAAGGGGTCTGTGTATATAATATTTGCCCCAGTATCAATGGAAAGATCGTATAGAAGCGTGGGACACGGGCTAATGGAAACCTAATTATGTACTACATAGTCTGTGCATAGTGTTCTATTGTAACTACATATAGTATGCGGACATTTACCAATGTAAACATCCATGTTGCTAGAACAGGCGGGCTCATGGAGTGAAGTGTGATTGTTAATGTAGACCTAAGGTACATGGCTCATTTGTGAAGGTAAACATAAGGGTAGGAGACGTTGGCTCTTGGAGTGGTTTTCCATTTTTTTTAGTTTTATAACAGTACAAGCGATTCACCTTGTGAATAGGGCACGTTGTCTCTTGGACTGGTTTTCCATTATTTAGTTATATAACACTACAACTGATTCTCCTTGTGGCCAGGACATGCTGGCTCTTGGAGCATGCACACTGACCGACCAACCGACCGACCAACTAACCGATTGACTGTCATGCACACACACGCACGCACGCACGCACGCACGCACGCACGCACGCACGCACGCACGCACGCACGCACGCACGCACGCACGCACGCACGCACGCACGCACGCACGCACGCACGCACGCACGCACGCACGCACGCACGCACGCACGCACGCACACAGACGTGGCTCAGACTGATGAATAGACTCTTATTCACACTATCATCAAAACTTAAAGGCAACACACGGCTTGGAAATCAACCCTTTTAGTAGCCTTTCTTAGCCAGAGTAATGTCAAATGTGTGGTTTGGCAGTATTATTGACTAGTACTATTATTCCCGTAGCCACGCTAGCCAACCTTGCAAAAATAAACCCAGGCCAGGTTATTGCAGATGTTGGCAGGGGAACTGGTGTAGTATCTGAATCTGAACGCTGCCTACCTGGTACCCTTAGGCATCTTTAGTTATTTAAGATGTTCTCCAAGATGGCCGTTGAGGAACTGGATACACAATACACTCATTACATTCGTAGTTTTAACTAGGTTTTCTTTCGTAATAATCTTTTAAAATGCTTTCTGATCAATACATTTATCCAAAGGCGCTTCATCGGGACTTAGCATCATTCCGATGGCTATTTTACTACAATGCCATGTTTTCGTGGCGATCTTCAATTTTACTATTATGAAAATGCCACAGGTTAGTGTGCAACTTCGATGTAGGTTATTCTTAATTTTCATAGGGAAATGATTAGTTTCTGTCCGTTAGCTTAGCCTAATATGGCAGCCATCTTGAACAAAGAAACCCCAATGATTCGTATTCCAATATCCTTTTCCAAGCGACTGTATAACCAAATAATATATGACAGAGGCTATACTTATCTAACATTACCGCATGGCCATACGCGTAGTTATGTATTCCGTATAATTTCCATTAAGTTACAGGAAGATGCTTATATATTTTACATACGGCTAGAGACTCTAGTGTTGATGCAATACATGGTATTATATGCTTAGTTCTTCTAACCCATTTTAATTGAGAAAATAAGTGTAACGGGAAGATCTAAGGCCCAATCAATAGTGGACGCCTTTTGTTTTGTCCCTGGAATCTAAAGCCATGGAACAGGATAAATACACTTACAACAACGATTTGTCATTGAGCTATGTGTAGATCAACTCAGTTCAATCCAATTAGATCATTTGCATATCAAAGAATGAGACCTAATCCATATAGTCGTGGAAATACTGCCTCTAAAATGTGTACTTTTTAATGTGTGTATATCTGCTACAACGGCTGTATGGTTTCACGTTTTAACACAGAGCCACTGAGAAGAATTCCCAGTAGTATAGTGGAGATTGGGTAATATGTAGACATACATTATATTTGGAAAAGAGCGATTTTGGTAAAATGCAAAATGATGTTGTTTGGTGTGGGGATGAGCTTTCAATACAGGTACAACTACGACTACCAATATCCCTCACCACCACTATCAACGTCACCACTACAACCACCAGCACCACCACCACCACCACCAACAACAACAACAACAAAACACCCATACTCCCCAACTAGCGCCCACTCCACACCACCATCGGCAGTGTCTCGTTCTTTACGATATCTCGAACAAAATCGTTCATATCTTTATCTCAGATAGGAGTGGCGGGTGGGGTGCTGGGGTGGTGAGCAATTTGGAATATCAAAAGTTGTACACATATGGTGCGGATTTCCGATGGCGCAATTTAGTTTTTCTTATTGTTGCAGTTGTTTGTGGTGGTGCTAGTGGGTGTGTTGGTGGTGGTGGTTATGGTAGTGGTGGTGTGTGCAGTTGTGCTGGTGTTTGCTTTTGTAGGTGTTCTTTTGGCTGTGGTGCTGATTGAAATTGTTATTGTAATGATGGTGGTTCTGCGTATCCTTTACAACACTTGCTACTACCACAACTGGTCGCAGCTGTTGCTATTCGTGCTTCTTGCCGCCAACATCTGGGGAAAAGAAAATGGCTCCCACAAAACAATATGGTAGACCATTATTTGATACAAATTGCAAACATGAATTTTTAATTCACTTAATATTTTTTTACTAAAAAAAATTCTTAATTTCATAATGCCCTTTCAGCTTTAAGCTAGTAAATCTTTCAAATGAGCATATGTGGTGTAATGGTATACGTTGCAATCTGATAACGGTTTTATTTGCCAACATAACTGTTTCTCGATACAGTGAAACCTGTCTATAACGGACAATGTATGGACGATTAAAAGAGGGTCACTAAAGTCTAATAGTCGCCTCATAAAACGTATCTGATATGACAAATATGTGTGGGAGTCAACTGATGAGGGTTCTATAAGATTTGTGCCCATTAAAAAAAACCACCAACGCTTGACGTCAAACCCAAGTGCCATTATAAACAGGTTTGACTGGAGGAAAATATGGTTGTCAAGCTTACAATACGACGGCGGAAAACTGTTAAAACATATGGTTTGATTTGCCAATCATATGCATCGTTATAAAATAAAATTTGGCCTGCTAAAAATTAGTTTACATGCCAATCATGGAGATTAATAAAAGGTGACGTTATGAATATGCTAAGATGTATGAGAAGACCGGGAACTAACCCGTAGACCGCTGTCTCAAAGTCTATATATAATATATTCACATTTTTCTATCCAATCAGTATGTGCTCATTTTGGTAACAATGCTGCTGTAAACCATTGCTGTACACGACAGCAACACGTTTCAGCAAAAAGATTGTTTCAAAATATACGCCTGCATTATCTCTGCAAGTAGGCCATAACGCATTTCACACCAGCGCGATAATGGTTAAATGAAGTAGAGACATGAAACATGTGTATTGTCAAATCACTCGGCCTGGTCGCGCTATCGTTATATCACGGTCGCTGGGAGTGTAAATAGGTATTCTGAGAAATCATATGATAATATTAATGGAACCACATAACCGATTGTAATAATTCCGATACATATATGTAGCTGCAAATTCGAAGATTTATCCGATCCTAGAGATGCCAGAATCGCTATATTGGTTCAAAAGATACACCCTGCGGGCCACCTAATTTCTAGTTTCAAACAGAAATTTCAAGATGCGCTCTAACCAGCTTCTCATATCAAAATAAGTGTTAGAGCTATGATGGCAGAATTTGCCGCGCACATGCTTCATTGCGTTATCCGATGACTGGGAAAATTTAAATCAAAATATCTTAATTAGTGCACTTACTACGGCTTGAGGGCGGGGTTGGGTGGGTGAGGTGGGCAATGTTGATCAACCAAGAAAAAATCCCTGATTTTATGTGTAAATGTTAACTTAATAATATCTCAGGCAATATTCATGTGAGTAAAATTATAACGAGCCAAGCAAATAGCCTCTTCTTACAACTTTAAGTTAAGCACACTCTACTTGTATGCATATACATAGAGTATTCTCAAAGATAAGAATCTGCGAGACAAAACCATATTATGCTGAATTTTACAAAAAATGATAAAATATTCTCAGATTATATCTTAGATGACCAATATTTATATATTCAAGACTTCTGAACACCTTGTCCGATTTTAACATCCGTTTTATCAAGTCGGCTCCCATATGGAGGTTCAAGAATCATTGAAATGGCCTCAGCCGTTCCGAGGCTATTCTCATTTACATATACATCCTTAAAATATGTATGGTCAATTTTAGCGATTTTATCTAGCGATATTGGGTTACGCTATTTCTATCTGGCTATTATTCTGGTGTAAGTTCATTAACACATTAAAAATGTAATAATATTTCAAATAAAGCACACTTTTTATCATCCCGGAATGGTCCTTTAATAATGCTTGATACAAGCACTTGGTACAAGTAGGCCATCAGAAATTTGTGTAAAATCATACTGTTTCATATAGGCACGAACATAGCAATTGATATCTGCTATTACAGCGTCGTTAATACACGTGAGTGGCGATAGAGAATTTGATATTGGCCCATTCGCCGTTGACCAACGGGCGCGCCGATATCAAATTCGATATTGCTCCCTGTGCCGTTGACAGACGAACACGCCAAAATCTAAATTGGTATTGGTCCTTTTGTCGTTGATCAACGGCGCAAATTCGATATTGGTGCGTTACAGATACACACATATCCGTGGGCAACTATGAGCCATAGATGAAATATGACTGGCACCCATCTTTCAAACCAGCGACATTGTGGCGCTATATCAGGGCCTCACTCAAAATTGAAATAGGATATCTAAGAAACCACTGGACTGACTAGTGATATATCTTGTGCAAATGCAATATTCATTTCTGAGCGTAAACATGAAACAATATAGATAAAACTGTAAAGGTTTGATGAGCAAGATGAAATATGTTAATAGTTCCCGCAAGCAAACACTGCTGAACACGTTAACGACCATCGGAAATTTCGATATTTTCAATATTAGCATAATATAATTAGTATTCATAAAATATTTATGTTTCCATAGGCATGCGGTGTATGACGGGCGATTGTGTAAGGAGTTAATGACGTAATCGCCACTCAGTTAGAACGGCTTACATGTACAGTCATAATATTAAGTAATGTCTAAATGAAGCCCTTAGCTTGAATCTTTACTGAAAACAGTTTGAGTTTTCTTAGCCCAGACCAGTAACAATGCGTTTGGGATGAATTTTGATCACGAAGTGATTGCTTGCTTGCTTGCTTGCTTGCTTGCTTGCTTGCTTGCTTGCTTGCTTGCTTGCTTGCTTGCTTGATTGATTGATTGATTGATTGATTGATTGATAGATAGATTGATTGATTGATTGATTGATTGATTGAGTGAGTGATTGATTGATTGATTGATTGATTGATTGATTGATTGATCGACCGATCGATTGATCATATGCTGCTTGTAGCGTGTGAGTGCGTGAGTGCGCACGAGCGCGTGCATATGCACCATAAAATGTACTATATTTAGATTTCTATGATGTGCACGAGCACACGCATGTGAATCTAAAAACTGCAGATCTGATTGGGTTCAAATTTAACACGAGGAAGGTTGTTGCTGTTTCATAGGATTTCTATTTCTATATGCTCTATGCTGTTGTTGTCGTTGATGTTGTTGTTGTTGTTGTAGTTCTTGTTATTGTTATCGTCGTCGTTGTCGTCGTCATTGTTGTCGTCGTCAATAGTGACAATGGTAGCATATCTTAGAGTAATTAGATCATGATGTGCTGGGTTGTTTTGCTCTATTGGGTGCACCGTGCTTGGAATGTATCAGTGATGATGAGAATAAACATATATAAATTGACTAACAGTTTTACATTTGTTGTGGAAAATAGCTTTAAAATTTTAATTAGTTTGGTTGATTGCATTAGAATTTTGGAAGGCAGTTTAGTCTTTCTTTTTGGAAATATTTGCTCCTATTACCTACACATACGCTCTTCTCTAGGTATTCTCTCCCATCTCCCCTTCTCGACAGGCAAATAATGGTTACTAGTTCTAAATTTTGTGAAACTCACATTCTGTCTCCAAGCATTAATAGGTATTTTTTCATCTAAATATTTTCTTTAAAAGCGTCGTTTGTTTTACCCTTCCATGATTCTCCCAGTTGCCCCTTCCAATTCAATTCCAATATAGCTTATTCGTTAACTTCTCCTGAAGTACACGAAGAACATATATACCCGAGAAACATACATACACTGACGGTTACATGCATATACATACACGGTTGGCGATGCTGCTGCTGCTGATGATGATGACGATGATGATGAAGATGATGATGATGTGCTGTTGGATACTTTGGATATAATTGTAATTTTAATGTGAATTTTATACAATATATTCGGCTTTTCAAGATTTTCCCAATGCTTACATATACATTGTTTTCAAAATAAAATAAAAACAAATTAGAAAAACAAACAAGAGCAGGTAAGCAAAACCAAAAAACATCACCAAGGTGATCAATGGGCCCCTTGTTGATCGATTAAAATGTGTGAATTTAATTACTGGAGAATGAATCATTTATATTTACGCAAGTGATCACGTCTGCGTGACGCCGTTGCCGACGACTAATACAGCAACAACAGCGACGACTACGACGACGACGACGACGACGACGACGACAGTAACAGCAACAGCGATGTAAACCGCGACAACAGTAAGCAAAATATAAAACTACAACAATAAAGAGAAACTAAAATAACAACAACAACAACAAGAAAAACAACAACAATAATAACACCATAACCACCACTACCACCACCACAACCACCACCACTAAGAACAACAACTATAACAACAACAACAACAACAACAACAACAACAACAACAACAACAACAACAACAACAACAACAACAACAACAACAACAATAACAATGACGACGACGACGACATCGTCGACGACGACGATGACAACGTTAGCCGCATCACTAATAGCAGTCATTACCAGCACCAACTATTTAGTATTTATATCACATGCCTCTAATGTAGTTGAACTCTGTCATATTTGTACATATACTTACGAGTGACTCATCAGCTTTATATTTCTTGCTATGTAAACTGTCATATACGACGACGACGACGACGACGACGACGAACAGGACGACAACGACGACGACCAGCACCACCACCACCACCACCACCACCACCGCGACGATAATCGTAAGAATAACAAAGATAACAATGTAAATATTAATGGCAACGACGACAGTGATAACAACACAGTATAAATATATTTAGGCTACTGGTTAAGCTATTGCCATTTACTTACTTAACTGATCTCCACAACTAATCTAAAAATTGTAACTCTTATAAACGCGATAGATCAGACTGTGATCTAGGTGTAAATAAAGAATTTTGAAACTTTAAAAAAATGCCATAGTCTAAGTATGTCTTTAGCACCCCTAATTTTGAATGATTTATTTTTCTTAGGGATGTAATTAGCAATGCATAATATAAAATAAGCACATGAGTGCATGTCCGTATTTACCTTAACATGTGAGGAGAAACCACGTGAGAGCATCTAATTTCTAAAGATTTTAGGGTGATTGACACGCAGTGGCGGATTTAAGGTTTTGGTCGGGGTGGTGTTGGGTGAGGGGCTGGCTTCCTACGCCACCACATAAATTTGTATACACCTACTATGCACATACACTCCACCCTCTCTAAATATCAATCCGATAATTTGAAAGCAAAATAATTAAGCTCTATTTCCACTCAGGATAGAAGCAACTGTTTCCTAGTACAACACAATTTAAAGATTGTACTCTATCATCTGTCAAACTGTGCATACCTTTGCTGATAAAATGACTATAAATAAGGCCACTGGATTGATCTCTGGCATGTGGCGGGGGTCGGGGGGGGGGGGGGGCACAATCGCATGCAAATAAACCATACTCAAACTGGTAACAGAAAACTTGCATTAAAATGCAGCACCACATGTCGTTGAACAAAACATTCCATTATATACCCTGAACATTTGCTTAATATGCAATAAGCGACAGTTCATGCATTATTTAAGCGCCCATGCAAAGTACCCTAGTATTTGAGATATAGGCGGTTACTGGACAACTAATCAAATAACCACTATCAATTCGCATCTACCATGTAATAATAACCTATGTGATATCCATGCACAGATGAACACTGGAAATGCTTTCCACCAATTTTTGAGCGAAGGTAGTTGGCGCCATAAGATATAGCAACAATGGGGTTTGCTTGAAAAGGTACCATACCCTTTAGAGGGGGAACAGCATACGAATCATTGCGTATTACAATGGCGAGTTAAAACTTATTATATAACCCGAGCTATGGCTGACACCTCCGATTATGATAAAAATGTTCAAGCTCAAGTTTTCCTTGGTACACCCAGGCTGTGCAATAGCATATGGAGGAAAAGCTGTTGTTAATAACAATAATTATGGCGATTAGAGGTTTAAGTACATTTGAACAAAGACTGGATGAGTAATTAATGACCCATGCATGTGGGTGACTTGACCGACCGACCGACTGGCCGAGCAACTGACCGACAAGAGCAGACAGATGGACAGACAGACAGACAGACAGACAGACAGACAGACATACAGACAGACAGACAGACAGACAGACAGACAGACAGACAGACAGACAGACAGACAGACAGACAGACAGACAGACAGACAGACAGACAGACAGACAGACAGACAGACAGACAGACAGACAGACAGACAGACAGACAGACAGACAGACAGACAGACAGACAGACAGACAGACAGACAGAAACGAACCGGCGTACTAACCCATGCTACAGTTAGATAAGCTCGATATAATGAAGCAATCACGCCTTTTGTATTAGCTGTTTGACTTCAGTAGCGCCAAAGGCGCACATAGATCTAAAGCAGGTCTTCGGGTTTAGTTTGATCTTTTGTGGAGAGACCGAATTAATAGTTAATCAGTAGTCACCATTGTAGTAATTCTCCTATAAATATGTAAGAATTATCAGTTGCCATTAGACCAGTTTTTTCGCTGCATGACGAAGACCATTACGTCGAAAGCGCTCCAGCAACTGACAGTGTAAGCTTTAATTTTATATATATATATAATAATCTTGTATTAATTGTTCTTATTTTTCAGTTTCTAAATTGTTTCAACACATATCGCTCTAGTTAATATTTGGTAGTTAACTTTTTTTAATCTTTCTGACTAAATTTGACATAAATCTATAGAAATTTGATTACGTTCTAAAAATGGCCAAGAATTTCAACGGCCCAGTGGGTAAAGGACGCAAATCTGGCAACCCAGCGTCCAACCTTTCATCAACCAAAAGTGCTCCTAACCAGTCTGTTCAGGCCTTTCAGAGACTGGTTAAGATGTACTTCCATGTGTTGCAATGCTTGTATCACTATGGTCTTTTACGAGAGCATTTGGCATCAGACTCTCTCCCAAAATCTCTCAGCATGAAAATGGAGGAGATGAACTCGTTTTTCTGCCCTGCCTTACGAGATGACGAATTTTTGAAATCGACCAGCATGATAAACCAAATTTGGGCTCATAGCTGCTTAGAAAATTTAATCAACCATTATCGAAGCAAATTGGACAAATTAAAGCCAGAGGTAAAAGTGGCCGAATCTAATGTAATTCTTGATCTACACAGAGCCAAAGGCATAGCATTAAAATGGGGTAGGCAAAATTTTGGAAATAAATTGGCCACAACGACAATCACAAATTTTTGGAAATTTTTGGCAGAAATAGCTAGTGATGAGCAAAATAGAGTGATGACAGTACCAACACCGGCGGCCACACCAAGTACATGTTCAGGTTCACATTCAACAGTGACTAACAAACGACAACGGTCACCAACCACCTTCACACCCTCGCCTACCACTTCCAAGCGGTCGAATCTGTATACATCACCAACACCAGCACCTGGTGTTGATGATGTAACAGAGTCATGGCCGGCTCTCCCAAAGACAAATTCTCCTCCTGTGCGCCGTTGTCGGGTTGTTACTCACTGTTCCCCTAATCTACCACCTAGCAACTCTTCCTCATCTCTTCCACTATCTTCTCCTCGCCACCTTCTGACTCGATCTTCTCCTCTTCCTCCTTCTCCTCTCTCAATCCCGCCTCCTCCTCTTCCTCCTCATGCATCTTCTCTTCATGCATCTCCTCTCTCAATCCCGTCTCCTCCTCTTCCTCCTCAAACTTCTTCTCTGTATGCATCTCATCTCTCAATCCCGCCTCTTCCTCCTCATACTCAATCTTCTCCTCTTGCATCTCCTCTCTCCATCCCTCCTCCTACTCTTCCTCCTACGCTTCATCTCTCTTCTCCTCACGCACCTTCTTCTGCTCCTCTTCTTCTGTCTCCACCTCCTCTCCCTCCTATGGAGAATAATAATAACCTGTCTGACAGGAAGTTTGCTAAGTACCGTCATCAATCGCATAGCAAGGGCCTGTGGAGGATCCCCAGAATCACCAAAAAGATTCTGATGATAGGGTCCTCTAATCTAGCCCGAATTGATTTAGATGTCCATCCTGACATCCAGGTTGAGTGCTATCCTGGTGCCGCATTATCACATTTCAGAACAATGGCTATGCGACACCAGGATGCCCCTAGCCCGGAGAAGATCATCTTGAATATTGGCATCAACTCCAAAAATGAGCATCCAACCAAAGCCTCAAGCCATTTACGGTTCATGGCTCGTGAATTTAAAAACACCTTCCCTAATGCGGAGTTGCACTTTGCTGAGATTAACTTCTCTGATAGCTTGTCAGACAGGCAAAGGTACTGTCTCAAGCGTATCAACGAATCAGCAAAGTCCAACTGCCACGTTGATAAGGTCATCCCCAAAATTTCTGATGCCAATTTTCATGTTGAGAAGGATAGAATCCATTGGACGAAAGAAACAGCTAATTGTATTTATAACCATTGGTTGACGGTACTTAGTTTAAACTAAATGTGGGTCAAGGCAATAGCTCCCCTAACATAGAGTTAGGAACAAACCTTGTCAATTTAGCAGCTGACTATGATCTCTCACCATCTGAAAAATCAATTCTCGATCGTGGGCTTACTTTTGTACCAACTCCAAAACCAAAAACAGGATTAGATTTGCTTTTAGACACAGGTCTTATTGAAGTAGCCAATTTTGCTCATTCAGTAAAAATAGCCCATCATTTTCGAAATTTAAATGGAGAGTCAAAACCATTCACTGGAAAATCTGGTTGGGACCCTCCCGATAAGCTAGTTGATGACAATATTAAAGCAACCATAAAAACGGTTGCTGGTATAGCCAGATCATTGCCAGTTACAAATAATAAGCAAAACCTTTCATTTCTCGAACGACAGGCCATCAACAAATTACGTAGAAATCAGAATATTATTATAAAACCAGCCGATAAAGGTTCAGCAACTGTGATTATGTCTAGAGAAAACTACATCCGCGAGGCCGAAAGGCATTTAACTAACACCAGGCATTACAGAAAACTTGATAATTTAATTTGGCCTCAGAACCGACACAATTTCATTGAAATACTTAATTCATTGCATACAGATAAGTACATCGATAAGAAACAGCTAAAGTATCTGCTAGGTGAGAATAATCCACAAAATCGGACATTTTATATCTTGCCTAAAATCCATAAACCTATCAGCACCTGGTTAGATCCATTGACACCGCCTGGACGACCCATCATTTCGGACTGTGGCAGTGAGTCTTATGGCATTTCAGAATATATTGATTACTATTTAAAGCCCATTGCTAATAGACACAAGAGCTTTCTCAAGAACACAGAACACTTTCTTTCAAAGCTATCCAAATTGTCAGTTCCGAAAGATGCATATTTAGTCACATTAGACATAGATGCTATGTATACCAATATAGATATTGATGCTGGAGTCAATGCTATTAAGAATTCTTTTGTCAAATTTCCTGATCCAGATCGACCAGACACGGAAATTCTAAAATTATTAGAGCTAAGTCTTAAAGGAAACGATTTCCAATTTAATGGTGAAAATTACCTTCAAATCTGTGGATGCGCAATGGGTAAACGATTCAGCCCACATTTTGCCACGATTTATGTTGCGGAGTGGGAAGAGGAGGCACTGAACAAATCAACCAAAAAGCCTCTTCTTTACATCAGATATCTAGATGACATCTTCATAGTTTGGCAACATTCAGAAGAAGACTTTTGGGAATTTTTTCGCATTTTAAATAACCAAGATTCGAATATCAAGCTAAAAGCTACTATTAGTGGAACATCTGTTGACTTTTTAGATGTCACGATCTATAAGGGTCCTCAATTTGATTCCTCTGGAAAATTAGAATATAAAGTATTCTTTAAGCCAACAGACTCACATCAGCTGCTTCATAAAAAATCATTTCATCCTCCACACACATTTAAAGGTTTGATCAAATCGCAAATCATAAGATTTTTTCGAAACTCTAGCAACAGGCAAAATCTTAATAGTGCATGCTCTACTCTGTTTGATGCTTTGAAAGCACGAGGCTATTCAGCCCGTTTTCTTCGAAAAATTAAAGCAGACACCATCAATGAGCTTGAAAATCTAAAACCTCATAGCGGACCCGAGTTTGAGCCTGTCCAAATTAAACACAATAAACCAATCATGGGCGATGGATCAGTTTCTAAATGCGACAAAAATAGATGCAAAAAATAAACAACTATATTGTAAACCAACAAACATTCCTGAGCTTTCAAACTAAAAATGAATATCATATCCGAACTAATATGCATTGTGATTCTGAGAATGTAGTCTATTTGATCAATTGTGCCCTTTGCCAGAAACAGTATGTTGGTGAAACAAAAAATGCATTTAGAGTGCGTGCTAGACGCCACGTTTCTGATATTAACACCTCAGCAGATACGCCAATTGCTCAACATTTCCACCTTCCTGATCATTCAGTTGAACATCATTTTGAAATCATGCCAATAGAACAGATTCCGACCTTCGATAGTGAGGAAGAAACGACTTCGTTTCGCAAAATCCGAGAAGGCCATTGGATTAGAACACTCCAAACAAAAGCACCATTTGGAATAAATATAGATTCGGGAATATCACAAAAGAACAAAATTATCCCATTTCAACTCATATACAATAGACGTAATGTTGAATTAGCGAAAAACATGAAAGACGAATATTCACAGTTGCAATCTAAATTAAAGGAACCGATCAAAGCACGACCAGTAATAGCTTACAATAGAAATCCAAACCTGAAAGATTTGCTAGTAAGATCAAAGTTAGACCTTATGGTTCCTGATAACAATGACAAGGTTTCATCCCTCCCTACCTATTCTTAAATAAATCTAATCCCAACCAAAATCAATGGTGGGGCAACATGAAATCATATCCGTAGGACATCTTTTAATTTTGTGTCTGCAAAAGTATGTGTGCGTACGTGTGTGTGTGCGTGCGTGCGTGCGTGCGTTCGTTCGTGCGTGCGTGCGTTCGTTCGTTCGTGCGTCCGGGCGTTTGTTCGTATGTGTGTATGTGTGTGGGGGTGTGTTCGTACATCCGCACGTGTGTGCATCAATGCTTGTGTGGGTGTATGTGTGCGTGTGTGTATGTGGGTGTGGGTGCATTAATTCGTGAGTACATTAGTGCGTGGGTGTGTGCGTGCATGCATTCGTGCGTTCGTTCGTGCATGCGTTCATGCATGCATTATTGCGTGCATTCGTGCATGTATTACTGTGTGCATGTGTTATTGCATGCATTCGTGCATTCGTTCAGATGTGTGCGTGCGTACGTGCGTGTGTGCGTGCGTGCGTGCGTGCGTGCGTGCGTGCGTGCGTGCGTGCGTGCGTGCGTGCGTGCGTGCGTGCGTGCGTGCGTGCGTGCGTGCGTGCGTGCGTGCGTGCGTGCGTGCGTGCGTGCGTGCGTGCGTGCGTGCGTGCGTGCGTGCGTGCGTGCATTCGTGTGTGTGTAATTTCTCTATAATGTAGGATCAATCCCAGCCTTTACCTGTTAAAGCGACCTACTGATAAGTTCATTTTACCCCAACTAATCTCAAGGGGGGACCACTCTAAGTAAATCTAAACTTGGTCTCGATAGGACAAATTTAGGTAAAGAAATTTGTAATTAAATTCCTGTGCCAATGCGTTTTTTTCAATGTAAAGACGGACTTGCTTGTGCCAGGCCTCCATATTTGTCCCAAATCAAACAATTTTAAACTGTTAATATTTATAAATACACTGTCGGAATTGGTCTGCTGGTAGCTGATGTTTCGTTTGCGCGGTCGTCCGTACCTGCAATCGTGCATGCATGCGTTCGCGTGTACATTCGTTCGTTCGTTCGTTCGTTCGTTCGTTCGTTCGTTCGTTCGTTCGTTCGTTCGTTCGTTCGTTCCTTCGTTCGTTCGTTCGTTCGTTCGTTCGTTCGTTCGTTCGTTCGCTCGTTCGTTCGTTCGTTCGTTCGTTCGTTCCTTCGTTCGTTCGTTCGTACGTGCGTGCGTGCGTGCGTGCGTGCGGGCGTCCGCGCATTCATATGTGCTTATATTCACTCATTCATTCATTCGTTCGTCCACCTATCTGTTCACTCATCCTGTCACCTGTCCTTGGCCTCTCTATTGGTTTACTGGTCTGTGCCTCTCAGACATCAATTGATTGTCTGTGTGGATGGACTGATGGATGGATTACTGGGCTGGTGTCCGGGTGGGCGCATGGATTGTTTGGACATATATGTTTGTAAAGGTACAAACCACCTCTCTTCCGCAACCACCTGTCGTATTTTATTCTTATTTTTTCAACAGCCACACCAAATCATTGCAGAGGCCATTAGCATTTTGCAATGACTAAGTGAATAAATTAAACCAAATTCGGAAATGAAATTGTAGCTTTCACCCATTTTCCTATTCATTTGTTCAGTCGTCTAGTCATCCACCGGGTGTCTGTCTATCGGTTTACAAATCTGTTCTCCCCTTAATCAAGTATTTGTTTAGGTGGATGGCAGGATGGACTGATTGATGGATTAATATGCTGGTGTCTGGGCGGGTGAATGAGTACATGGGTTGTTGGACATATAAGCGTACAAAGCTCAAACAACCTGTGATTTATAACCACCTCTGTTTTGAATGAATCTCACTAGACCAACAACATTCAGTCAATCCACATTGGATCATCCTATGTCAGAAAGACCGGCTCAAAACTATTTGTTTATTCCTATTTTCGAACACATGGCAACGCCAACTTATTACAAAGAAGTAATCGATGCTTTGTAATGACTGAGTGAATCGATTTGCCTAGATCAAAAAACTGTATTACTACTAACTATCAGAATTTGTTCCTATTTTCGAACACACGGCAACGCCAACTTATTACAAAGAAGTTATCAACGCTTTGTAATGACTGAGTGAACCGATTTGTCAAGATCAAAAAACTGTATAACTTGTCAGAATTTGTTTTAATAACCTTTATTCAGGAAACCTGTCCTTTGTAGTACTCAAACAGCAAGTAAATTACTCTCAGCCGCCATGATTAAACATATCTCGGCAGCATTTGATCTAATGACTGACCAAATAGCCCTCATTGTTATTCTCACACCTTAATCGCCTGAAACGAACCGGCGTACTAACCCATGCTACAGTTAGATAAGCTCGATATAATTAAGCAATCACGCCTTTTGTATTAGCTGTTTGACTTCAGTAGCGCCCAAGGCGCACATTGATCTAAAGCAGGTCTTCGGGTTTAGTTTGATCTTTTGTGGAGAGACTGAATTAATAGTTAATCAGTAGTCACCATTGCAGTAATTCTCCTATAAATATGTAAGAATTATCAGTTGCCATTAGACCAGTTTTTTCGCTGCATGACGAAGACCATTACGTCGAAAGCGCTCCAGCAACTGACAGTGTAAGCTTTAATTTTATATATATATAATAATCTTGTATTAATTGTTCTTATTTTTCAGTTTCTAAATTGTTTCAACACATATCGCTCTAGTTAATATTTGGTAGTTAACTTTTTTGAACTTTTCTGACTAAATTTGACATAAATCTGTAGAAATTTGATTACGTTCTAAAATGGCCAAGAATTTCAATGGCCCAGTAGGTAAAGGACGCAAATCTGGCAACCCAGCGTCCAACTTTTCTTCAACCAAAAGTGCTCCTAACCAGTCTGTTCAGGCCTTTCAGAGACTGGTTAAGATGTACTTCCATGTGTTGCAATGCTTGCATCACTATGGTCTTTTACGAGAGCATTTGGCATCAGACTCTCTCCCGAAATCTCTCAGCATGAAAATGGAGGAGATGAACTCGTTTTTCTGCCCTGCCTTACGAGATGACGAATTTTTTAAATCGACCAGCATGATAAACCAAATTTGGGCTCATAGCTGCTTAGAAAATTTAATCAAACATTATCGAAGCAAATTGGACAAATTAAAGACAGAGGTAAAAGTGGCCGAATCTAATGTAATTCTTGATCTAGACAGAGCCAAAGGCATAGCATTGAAATGGGGTAGGCAAAATTTTGGAAATAAATTGGCCACAATGACAATCACAAATTTTTGGAAATTTTTGGCAGAAATAGCTAGTGATAAGCAAAATAGAGTGATGTCTCTACCAACACCGGCGACCACACCGAGTACAGGTTCAGGTTATCATTCAACAATGACTAACAAACGACAACGGTCACCAACCACCTTCACACCCTCGCCTACCACTTCCAAGCGGACGAATCTGTATACATCACCAACACCAGCACCTGGTGTTGATGATGTAACAGAGTCATGGCCGGCTCTCCCAAAGACAAATTCTCCTCCTGTGCGCCGTTGTCGGGTTGTTACTCATTGTTCCCCCAATCTACCACCTAGCAACTCTTCCCCATCTCTTCCACTATCTTCTCCTCGCCACCTTCTGACTCGATCTTCTCCTCTTCCTCCTTCTCCTCTCTCAATCCCGCCTCCTCCTCTTCCTCCTCAAACTTCTTCTCTTCATGCATCTCCTCTCTCAATCCCGCCTCCTCCTCTTCCTCCTCAAACTTCTTCTCTTTATACATCTCCTCTCTCAATCCCGCCTCTTGCTCCTCATACTCAATCTTCTCCTCTTGCATCTCCTCTCTCCATCCCTCCTCCTCCTCTTCCTCCTACGCTTCATCTCTCTTCTCCTCACGCACCTTCTTCTGCTCCTCTTCTTCTGTCTCCACCTCCTCTCCCTCCTATGGAGAATAATAGTAACCTGTCTGACAGGAAGTTTGCTAAGTACCGTCATCAATCGCATAGCAAGGGCCTGTGGAGGATCCCCAGAATCACCAAAAAGATTCTGATGATAGGGTCCTCTAATCTAGCCCGAATTGATTTAGATGTCCATCCTGACATCCAGGTTGAGTGCTATCCTGGTGCCGCATTATCACATTTCAGAACAATGGCTATGCGACACCAGGATGGCCCTAGCCCGGAGAAGATCATCTTGAATATTGGCATCAACTCCAAAAATGAGCATCCAACCAAAGCCTCAAGCCATTTACGGTTCATGGCTCGTGAATTTAAAAACACCTTCCCTAATGCGGAGTTGCACTTTGCTGAGATTAACTTCTCTGATAGCTTGTCAGACAGGCAACGGTACTGTCTCAAGCGTATCAACGAATCAGCAAAGTCCAACTGCCACGTTGATAAGGTCATCCCCAAAATTTCTGATGCCAATTTTCATGTTGAGAAGGATAGAATCCATTGGACGAAAGAAACAGCTAATTGTATTTATAACCATTGGTTGACGGTACTTAGTTTAAACTAAATGTGGGTCAAGGCAATAGCTCCCCTAACATAGGGTTAGGAACAAACCTTGTCAATTTAGCAGCTGACTATGATCTCTCACCATCTGAAAAATCAATTCTCGATCGTGGGCTTACTTTTGTACCAACTCCAAAACCAAAAACAGGATTAGATTTGCTTTTAGACACAGGTCTTATTGAAGTAGCTAATTTTGGTCATTCAGTAAAAATAGCCCATCATTTTCGAAATTTAAATGGAGAGTCAAAACCATTCACTGGAAAATCTGGTTGAGACCCTCCCGATAAGCTAGTTGATGACAATATTAAAGCAACCATAAAAACGGTTGCTGGTATAGCCAGATCATTGCCAGTTACAAATAATAAGCAAAACCTTTCATTTCTCGAACGACAGGCCATCAACAAATTACGTAGAAATCAGAATATTATTATAAAACCAGCCGATAAAGGTTCAGCAACTGTGATTATGTCTAGAGAAAACTACATCCGCGAGGCCGAAAGGCAGTTAACTAACACCAGGCATTACAGAAAACTTGATAATTTAATTTGGCCTCAGAACCGACACAATTTCATTGAAATACTTAATTCATTGCATACAGATAAGTACATCGATAAGAAACAGCTAAAGTATCTGCTAGGTGAGAATAATCCACAAAATCGGACATTTTATATCTTGCCTAAAATCCATAAACCTATCAGCACCTGGTTAGATCCATTGACACCGCCTGGACGACCCATCATTTCGGACTGTGGCAGTGAGTCTTATGGCATTTCAGAATATATTGATTACTATTTAAAGCCCATTGCTAATAGACACAAGAGCTTTCTCAAGAACACAGAACACTTTCTTTCAAAGCTATCCAAATTGTCAGTTCCGAAAGATGCATATTTAGTCACATTAGACATAGATGCTATGTATACCAATATAGATATTGATGCTGGAGTCAATGCTATTAAGAATTCTTTTGTCAAATTTCCTGATCCAGATCGACCAGACACGGAAATTCTAAAATTATTAGAGCTAAGTCTTAAAGGAAACGATTTCCAATTTAATGGTGAAAATTACCTACAAATCTGTGGATGCGCAATGGGTAAACGATTCAGCCCAAATTTTGCCACGATTTATGTTGCGGAGTGGGAAGAGGAGGCACTGAACAAATCAACCAAAAAGCCTCTTCTTTACCTCAGATATCTAGATGACATCTTCATAGTTTGGCAACATTCAGAAGAAGACTTTTGGGAATTTTTTCGCATTTTAAATAACCAAGATTCGAATATCAAGCTAAAAGCTACTATTAGTGGAACATCTGTTGACTTTTTAGATGTCACGATCTATAAGGGTCCTCAATTTGATTCCTCTGGAAAATTAGAATATAAAGTATTCTTTAAGCCAACAGACTCACATCAGCTGCTTCATAAAAAATCATTTCATCCTCCACACACATTTAAAGGTTTGATCAAATCGCAAATCATAAGATTTTTTCGAAACTCTAGCAACAGGCAAAATCTGAATAGTGCATGCTTTACTCTGTTTGATGCTTTGAAAGCACGAGGCTATTCAGCCCGTTTTCTTCTAAAAATTAAAGCAGACACCATCAATGAGCTTGAAAATCTAAAACCTCATAGCGGACCCGAGTTTGAGCCTGTCCAAATTAAACACAATAAACCAATCATGTGCGATGGATCAGTTTCTAAATGCGACAAAAATAGATGCAAAGTAAACAACTATATTGTAAACCAACAAACATTCCTGAGGTTTCAAACTAAAAATGAATATCATATCCGAACTAATATGCATTGTGATTCTGAGAATGTAGTCTATTTGATCAATTGTGCCCTTTGCCAGAAACAGTATGTTGGTGAAACAAAAAATGCATTTAGAGTGCGTGCTAGACGCCACGTTTCTGATATTAACACCTCAGCAGATACGCCAATTGCTCAACATTTCCAACTTCCTGATCATTCAGTTGAACATCATTTTGAAATCATGCCAATAGAACAGATTCCGACCTTCGATAGTGAGGAAGAAACGAGTTCGTTTCGCAAAATCCGAGAAGGCCATTGGATTAGAACACTCCAAACAAAAGCACCATTTGGAATAAATGTAGATTCGGGAATTTCACAAAAGAACAAAATTATCCCATTTCAACTCATATACAATAGACGTAATGTTGAATTAGCAAAAACCATGAAAGACGAATATTCACAGTTGCAATCTAAATTAAAGGAACCGATCAAAGCACGACCAGTAATAGCTTACAATAGAAATCCAAACCTGAAAGATTTGCTAGTAAGATCAAAGTTAGACCTTATGGTTCCTGATAACAATGACAAGGTTTCATCCCTCCCTACCTATTCTTAAATAAATCTAATCCCAACCAAAATCAATGGTGGGGCAACATGAAATCATATCCGTAGGACATCTTTTAATTTTGTGTCTGCAAAAGTATGTGTGCGTACGTGTGTGTGTGTGTGTATATAGGATATCATTGTATTAGTCTGGTTCTATACTGTCGCGTGGCGTGTGTTTAGCGAGTTGAATGATCTAGACGGGTGCACCATGTTATGTCAATTTGATTAATTGAGTGAAAGGATTTTAGTTTATAATAAGGAAAAATTAGTTACCTCTCCGGGATGTAGAAATTGTTTGAGTGTAGCGTTCGTGTCCACCTCGGTCACCTCTGACTAGAGTGACGTTACCAGCGACCGTCAGTTAGTGCTGAAGAAGCGACCGAGATGGTCACGAAAGCTACACGCAAACAATTTCTACATCCCGGAGAGGCAACTAATTTGTCCTTATTATGAATCATCTTGAGATCGGGACCAACTTTTTCGGAAAGATTTTAGTTTAGTTTATACGACCGTTTTGTTTATATTAATTAGTCTTACGTGTTAAGCCCTACACATCAACGGTTTAGTTGCAGCGACTTGAGGATTCTAGTTCATCCACCGATCATATGACGTCATAATCAAACTAAGTGACATGTAGGACGACGTCATAATCAATTGCGTCATGAATGGCGTAGCTATGTTTGTCACGAACACTTAATTGACGACAGACTGTGCATTATTGTACAAATTGTATGTCTTTACTATTTAATAAACATGCTGTAGCAACACCACCCAGTTAAATTAGTTTCAAAATATTCAACAGCTTATCTGTATAGTTTCCTAGAAAATGATATGCAGGAAGTTCAGGGATCGATCGATCCCAAAACGGGTTAGCTTATCTAAAGATGATGGGCATAGTTAAAACTGGATTCCTCCATTGCTCCTCTATTTATGTTCAAGCCGGCCAAGACCGGCCTCAACATTGGTCTTGGTGATTATAGATTCACAGACCAAGACAATATTTTGTTTGACAATTTACCACCGGAATAACTGGCTGGATAACCGAGTCAGCGAGTCCAATGCCAGTGGTAAATTTTCGAAAATAGTTTGGTCTTGTAGTGCAAATGCACATTCAATGAGCAACTATTTAGATTTTCCCGAACAGACCCATTGATTAAAGGCTGTATTGAGCTTTTGGTGCAATCACCTTACCAAGCTAAGATATACATTCATTGGAACAAGAAGACAGAGGTGAGCTGGTGTGCCTAGGCTTTGTCAGCATAACACCCATTCTTCAAAGAAAGATCATTGAAGACCAGTGATTATAAATTTGGTGGCGTTCAGCCTTCTTCTTAGTGAGGGTCGCTACTCACTAACGTATTCAAATGATTACGTTTCAGATTAGATTTCTCTTGTCCAAACGATGGAGGAATCCAGTTTTAGCTGTGCCACCCGCATCTCTAGCTTAGCTCCACCCACACTTCGCCCGTGTTGGGATCGATCGATCACTGGACCACCTGATTATCAATTTCCAGAAAACTATATGGGTAAGCTGTTGAATATTTTAAAACTAATTTGAATGGGTGTTGTTGCTGCCTATGGCAGCATCAGCGCCCGGTCAAATTAGTTTGAAAATAGTTAACCACATCTTTATTAAATACTAAAGACATACAATTCGTACAACAATGCTTAGTCCGCCATCAGTTAAGCGTTCGGGACGAACATATCTACGCCATTCACAACGCCATTGATTACGACGTCATCCTACACGACACGTTGTTGATTATGACGTCATATGATTGATGGATAAACTGGAACGGCCCATTACTTTTATGGATAAATCCTCAATCAGGTTTTATTCAATCGTTGTCTATGCAAAGCAGGATTCATTTCAAGCTATGCACCACCCATTCTAGCTAAGCTCCGCCCACTTTATGTGCACATTGACATCGATTTATATAGTTAGAACACTTAATACCTGAAGTCTCAATTGCAAGGCTGTTTTACAGGTAAGCTGTTGAATATTTTGAAACTAATTCGACTGGAACCGTTGCTGCTGCTGCTGCCTATGGCAACACCAGCTCCCACGCAAATTGGTTTCAAAATATTCAACAGAGTATTGATTAATTTGTAACTTCTTCAAAGATATAGAATTTGTTAAATTTTGTTGAATTACTTGAGTGACAGATTGACCCCTCCTTTATGTGAAAGCAAATTGTCATAACTCCAGATCGTTTGTGTGCGCTATCTGTCAAAGGATCCTTAGGGATCGAGACAACATATGCATCATTGGTAAAACACATTATGGTTCCTGATGAAATAACCATTTCCTGGTTATTAACGTTTTGTTTTAGTGAAGTTGCGAAATACCAGAAGGCTCATTCGAAATTGAAAATTCAAAATTCAACAACTCGGCTTCGAAATTCAAATTAGATTTCGAAATTCAAAACTCGACTTCGAAATTCAAATCATAAATCAGCTAGTCAGATTTCATGTGTGTACAGTCTGAAATGACGTGGCCGATGAAAGGCATACTTCGCACATAGTAAATTCCAGGAAATAGAACACGCCTGAGTAAGACTACTCCTATTGCTGATGCGCATATGGGCCGCAATGAGAACCATCATAATGGAAATTAATGGCCAAAATGTTCTTGATACTGATAGGCGATGCACCGCACACGCGTACTAATCTACCAATCATATATCAGACTTCCTTACGTTATCACTGATTTACAATATTGACATATTTATTTGTCACACGGTTTTGACAATATAGTGGCAAACTCAGCAATAATTGTGTAATGAATAATTAACAGATGATGCTAAAACGGAACCATATATATACACCGTGCAGTTTGGCATGTTTATCATATGGATAGAGCAGGAGTTGGGTAGTGTATGTTATGCTTATGGTTGGCTATGTGGGCATGGATATGGTAGCTACAAGTTTTGAATATCGATAACGTGCGGGTAGCTATGGGTCAGGTAGTGATAGGGGTGTGGTAGCTATGGGCTATGAGTATTGATAGATACGTATCTAGCTACGACGAGGGTAGCTATGTTGTTATGGTTAGTAGCTGCGTGGCTAGGGTATGGTAGCTACACCTAAGCATGTCCCTACACCAATAGCTACCCATGAGACAAAAGCTACGATAACCCAACAACGCCCACCCACCACCCCCGCCCCGCCGAGCATAGCTAACACCACCCAACAGCTACTCATATCGTAAGAGTTGTCCTTAGCCCCATAGCTACCAATACCCCCACCCTCACCCCACCCCACCACGCACATATACAGATATTCATGCCATACACCCAAAGTTAACACTCCCATACGCCATAACTACCTACCCATACACCCGTAGCTGCGAAAACTATCAGCATATGTATAGGTTATATATATATCTACCCTTACACCCACCCAACACAAAAACTGAAACGCCCATATACCAACCCCAAGCTGTAATACATACCTACACCGCCCGAGTACTTAATTATACATCCAACACAAGTACCTATTGGTACCATAACACCTACCCGAGTACCTACCACCCACTCGCCAACTCGCGCGCATGTGACTCGCGTGCACACATGCACGCATACACGCGCACATTGCGTGCATGTGTGGGGCGGTGCATGGAGGGGCCGGGAAAGACGACAGGCTAGGCCAGGCTTCTATGCTAGATCAGTTGGCGTGTAGACTAAACCATGCTAGTGTACTAGACCTGGCTAATATGCTAGGTCAGTAGACTAGGCCGAACTAGCAAAACAGAGTTTGTGTGTCTGGTTCTTCGGTACTATTTATCAAGCTTAGAAAGGCTGGACTGACAGTTAGTAGACCACAAGTGAAGCCACAGTTGTGGCCCAGCTAATGTATGACAAAAGCTGGATAGCTGGACAGCCCACTATGGGCTGCCGGATTAACGTGGTGTACAGGAAGTTACGTGTTTCACAGATCTTAAGTCAGTTCTAATGGCAGGCGTGAGGTTTGATAAGGGGGGGGGGGTGGATAGTTCTCTTACCGATTCCCAATCACGCAATAAATACTTGGTGACACAAAATAGTTCTCTTAATGATATTCAACTTTTTCTTGTTAAAATACACTTTAGTTAAACATTTACTATACTAGATAAATAAGTTTCCCTTAATCAATGGTAAACTGAACGTATAACTTATAATTCAACACTGGCATTGACTATACAAATCAAATATTACGCTAAGACGCTCACTCCCTAACGCTCCCTTTAAGTTCCGTGTTCTTGTGACCGATCCTTGCAACCTGAGTGGTCGTGACCACATCTAAATCATTGAATATATTGAAAAGCTGACAATTATACAGGTTTCCTGTTGAAGTGTCCACATTAAGCTGTGGCTACGTATGTGCGTGCGTACGTGCGTGCGAGCGTGCGTATGTGCGAATGAGCGCTTCGCGAGCGTACGTGCGTGCGTACGTGACATGATTTATTTATAGAAACTAATTTGAACTTCCTTTGATCTCCTGAAAAACCCATCGTTCTCGAAGACCCCCTGCTGGGAAGAACAGTAACGCACAGCCGCACCCATAACTACTGGCGTCCATCCACCCACCCACCCCCCCCCCCCCCCCCCCACCATGGCTATGCTAGTAGGTTGCCCCAATACACTAGTAGGCTAAGCTATACCAAGGTAGTAGCGTATGTCAGTAGACTGACTATGCCAGTGTAAGTTAGAGGTTTATGACAGTAAGCTTGTAGATTTGGCTAACATGCTAGCCTGCTACGCTAGGCTAGCAAGTGGTGTGGGGCCATCCAGTCTGCTGGCAGGCTATGCGATTAGGTTAGCTCAGTAGGCTAGGCCAATTGGCCATATCGGGCTATGATGTTTATCCAGGCATATAGCTTAACTAGGGGCATGTCTGCCTGCCTGCCTGCCTGGCTCCTTGTCTGTCTGCCTGCCTGGCTCCTTGTCTGTCAGTCTGTCTGTCTGTCTGTCTGTCTGTCTGTCTGTATGTCTGCCTGCCTGCCTGCCTGCCTGCCTGCCTGCCTGCCTGTCTGTCTGTCTGTCTGTCTGTCTGCCTGTCTGTCTGTCTGTCTGTCTGTCTGTCTGTCTGTCTGTCTGTCTGTCTGTCTTTACATTGAAAAAAACGCATTGGCACAGGAATTTAATTACAAATTTCTTTACCTAAATTTGTACTATCGAGACCAAGTTTAGATTTACTTAGAGTGGTCCCCCCTTGAGATTAGTTGGGGTAAAATGAACTTATCAGTAGGTCGCTTTAACAGGTAAAGGCTGGGATTGATCCTACATTATAGAGAAATTACACACACACGCACGCACGCACGCACGCACGCACGCACGCACGCACGTACGCACGCACGCACGCACGCACGCACGCACGCACGCACGCACGCACGCACGCACGCACGCACGCACGCACGCACGCACGCACGTACGCACGCACACATCTGAACGAATGCACGAATGCATGCAATAACACATGCACACAGTAATACATGCACGAATGCACGCAATAATGCATGCATGAACGCATGCACGAACGAACGCACGAATGCATGCCCGCACACACCCACGCACTAATGTACTCACGAATTAATGCACCCACACCCACATACACACACGCACACATACACCCACACAAGCATTGATGCACACACGTGCGGATGTACGAGCACACCCCCACACACATACACACATACGAACAAACGCCCGGACGAACGAACGAACGAACGCACGCACGCACGAACGAACGCACGCACGCACGCACGCACACACACACGTACGCACACATACTTTTGCAGACACAAAATTAAAAGATGTCCTACGGATATGATTTCATGTTGCCCCACCATTGATTTTGGTTGGGATTAGATTTATTTAAGAATAGGTAGGGAGGGATGAAACCTTGTCATTGTTATCAGGAACCATAAGGTCTAACTTTGATCTTACTAGCAAATCTTTCAGGTTTGGATTTCTATTGTAAGCTATTACTGGTCGTGCTTTGATCGGTTCCTTTAATTTAGATTGCAACTGTGAATATTCGTCTTTCATGGTTTTTGCTAATTCAACATTACGTCTATTGTATATGAGTTGAAATGGGATAATTTTGTTCTTTTGTGAAATTCCCGAATCTACATTTATTCCAAATGGTGCTTTTGTTTGGAGTGTTCTAATCCAATGGCCTTCTCGGATTTTGCGAAACGAACTCGTTTCTTCCTCACTATCGAAGGTCGGAATCTGTTCTATTGGCATGATTTCAAAATGATGTTCAACTGAATGATCAGGAAGTTGGAAATGTTGAGCAATTGGCGTATCTGCTGAGGTGTTAATATCAGAAACGTGGCGTCTAGCACGCACTCTAAATGCATTTTTTGTTTCACCAACATACTGTTTCTGGCAAAGGGCACAATTGATCAAATAGACTACATTCTCAGAATCACAATGCATATTAGTTCGGATATGATATTCATTTTTAGTTTGAAACCTCAGGAATGTTTGTTGGTTTACAATATAGTTGTTTACTTTGCATCTATTTTTGTCGCATTTAGAAACTGATCCATCGCACATGATTGGTTTATTGTGTTTAATTTGGACAGGCTCAAACTCGGGTCCGCTATGAGGTTTTAGATTTTCAAGCTCATTGATGGTGTCTGCTTTAATTTTTCGAAGAAAACGGGCTGAATAGCCTCGTGCTTTCAAAGCATCAAACAGAGTAAAGCATGCACTATTCAGATTTTGCCTGTTGCTAGAGTTTCGAAAAAATCTTATGATTTGCGATTTGATCAAACCTTTAAATGTGTGTGGAGGATGAAATGATTTTTTATGAAGCAGCTGATGTGAGTCTGTTGGCTTAAAGAATACTTTATATTCTAATTTTCCAGAGGAATCAAATTGAGGACCCTTATAGATCGTGACATCTAAAAAGTGAACAGATGTTCCACTAATAGTAGCTTTTAGCTTGAGATTCGAATCTTGGTTATTTAAAATGCGAAAAAATTCCCAAAAGTCTTCTTCTGAATGTTGCCAAACTATGAAGATGTCATCTAGATATCTGAGGTAAAGAAGAGGCTTTTTGGTTGATTTGTTCAGTGCCTCCTATTCCCACTCCGCAACATAAATCGTGGCAAAATTTGGGCTGAATCGTTTACCCATTGCGCATCCACAGATTTGAAGGTAATTTTCACCATTAAATTGGAAATCGTTTCCTTTAAGACTTAGCTCTAATAATTTTAGAATTTCCGTGTCTGGTCGATCTGGATCAGGAAATTTGACAAAAGAATTCTTAATAGCATTGACTCCAGCATCAATATCTATATTGGTATACATAGCATCTATGTCTAATGTGACTAAATATGCATCTTTCGGAACTGACAATTTGGATAGCTTTGAAAGAAAGTGTTCTGTGTTCTTGAGAAAGCTCTTGTGTCTATTAGCAATGGGCTTTAAATAGTAATCAATATATTCTGAAATGCCATAAGACTCACTGCCACAGTCCGAAATGATGGGTCGTCCAGGCGGTGTCAATGGATCTAACCAGGTGCTGATAGGTTTATGGATTTTAGGCAAGATATAAAATGTCCGATTTTGTGGATTATTCTCACCTAGCAGATACTTTAGCTGTTTCTTATCGATGTACTTATCTGTATGCAATGAATTAAGTATTTCAATGAAATTGTGTCGGTTCTGAGGCCAAATTAAATTATCAAGTTTTCTGTAATGCCTGGTGTTAGTTAACTGCCTTTCGGCCTCGCGGATGTAGTTTTCTCTAGACATAATCACAGTTGCTGAACCTTTATCGGCTGGTTTTATAATAATATTCTGATTTCTACGTAATTTGTTGATGGCCTGTCGTTCGAGAAATGAAAGGTTTTGCTTATTATTTGTAACTGGCAATGATCATGGGGGACAATATAGCTGAGTTTATTAGATCTGCTTTGGTGCAGATTGACGAGATTCGCGGAATCGCATGATAATCGATGTGTATCAAAACCTTTGCTCTTCGTGTGTATGAGCAACTAAGTCCAATGGATCTTTACTTCCAACTAAATACTCCAATCGATCCACCAGTAAACAGTCTAAGTAAAGCACTAGATCAAAGACAGACTAAGCTATGAAAATGATTAATAAATGATAAACAAATTTTAATACGAAACAGTCTACAGGGCAGTGGGGAAAATAAGAACAAACTATCATGTATCGTGTATCGTGTACACATTGCAGTCTTTAACCAAATTCCATGAGAACATATCAATTAGTAACATGGATTTAAGTAAAAACAGGAACAATCTCAGTTTATATGGCGACATAGGTAAAAATGGAAGCGAACACGGTTCGTTAGGTGATGATAACAGCTGCTGTTCCGGGGACAAATCTATAAATATTACTGTCATCTGTATGGTCCTGTGCAGCATCTGTACAAGTGGAGGTAATGCTGTCATCGTGATCTGTGTGCGCAGATCTCAGTATTTGAATAAAACTATATATAGTGCATATGTGTTTACGTTAGCTGTGGCGGATATGTGTGTTGGGCTCGTTTGCCAGCCTTTATACATTATACATATCGGGTACCGACAACTCGGGATGGTTTTATGTATTGTGTATAAGATCAGCGATTACACATTTTGTACAGTGTCCTGGCTGCTTCTAAATGCCATCGCATTTGACAGACTGATAAGTGTCACTAAACCACTAGAATACCGGTTAACTTTTACAAAAGCCCGAGCATGGAAAATATCTGCAATTCTCTTCCTGGCCACATTTTTGTTCTGGGTAATATTGATTCTATGTGACGAGTATTTTCCAGATGTTAACTCGTCATCAGCATCAGCAGCAGCAACATTGGTCGCAGACCATTGCTACTTTAGTCCAAATAAATATTATATTCTGGCAGCAGCTACGATCTTTTACATACTTATTGCGTTCTTGGCTGTTGTTTCAGTTAAGCTAGCGCTCTGTATGAAAAACAGACACGTACTCACAGAAAACATTGAAAAAACAAAATATACAAATGATGAAAATGTGAATATTAAACCAGCAATGGAATCATGCCGGGGAAAGCGCTCACACACAGATCACATATGCAAGACTAATTGCTCTAACACATGCGCCAAGCTACAAACTGTAGGAATCCCAAAATGCAAGCCTAATGCAACATATGTGACTGAGATGCAGAGGATGAGCATACAAAATATACGTATTATGCGTCAATTATCTATTCTGATTACGGTGTTCCTAATCTGCGCGTTACCATGGAGTGTACTATGGCCAACACAAGCATTCTGTGCTACATGCGTACCTGACAGTATATGGCAAGTGGCGTACTGTTTGACTTACCTCAATTCCCTCCTGGACCCATACTTGTATTTTATATTCAACAAGGATTACCGCAATGCGTTTATCCAAATCTATCGCCATTAACGCTTTCAATGTGAAACCGACCAACACCGGCCTCTGTAGTGGTCTTGGGGAATGTCTATTTGCAGGGAAAGAGAAGACACTTTTTTGACAATCTACCCATGGAATGTCTGGCTTGGTAAGAGAGCCAGCCATTCCAGTTGTAAATCTTCAAAAATAGTTTTCTCTTGCCCGCCAAATGGGCATTCAATGAGGAAATATTTTATATTTTCTGTAGCAGAGTTAGCAATTAGTGGCTTAATACCGTAGTATTGAATACGTGTCCGGCAATTTTAAAGTAATACATAACCAGCACATACTAATTATGCAGCTGACGGATTATTTCATCAATAAATGTTGAATAGTACTTTAGTGCATAGGTAAAGGAACCCATTTTATTGATCAATCATATGACGTTATAATCAACTGAATGACTAGATTTAGATCTAGTCTTAAATGCTTAATAGTCTGTCAGGTTGTAGGAATTGGATAACTGTACTACATGGTGCGGCAATACTGGACACGCTTGCTATTGTAATAAAGTAATACATGGTGCGCCAATACTGGACACATATGCTATTGTAACACTGTAGTACACGGCGCGACAATACTGGACAGCCTGCTATTGTAACACTGTAGTACACGGCGCGACAATACTGGACATACCTGCTACATTAACAATGTAATAGATGGTGCAGCAAAACTGAACATGTCTGCTATTGTAATAATGTAATACATGGTGCATCAATACTGGACATGTCTACTATCGTAACACTGTAATGCATGGTACGGCAATACTGGACATGTCTGCTATTGTAACTCTGTAATACATGGTGCTACAATACTGGACATATCTACTATCGTAACATTGTAATACATGGCGCGGCAATACTGGATATGAATGCTATTGTAATACTGTAATGCATGATGCGGCAATACTGGACCTGTCTGCTAGTGTAATACTGACATACAAGGTGCGGAAATACTGGACACAAATACTATGGTAATAAAGTCATACATGGTGTGGCAATACTGGACATGCCTGCTAGTGTAACACTGTAATACATGGTGGGGCAATACAGGACATGCCTGCTATTGTACCACTGTAAAATGTGGTGCTACAATACTGGACATTCCTGCTATTGTAAAACTGTAATACATGGTGCGACAATACCGGACATATCTCCTAGTGTAACACTGTTATACAAAGTGTGACAATACTGGACATATCTCCTATTGTAACACTGTTATACAAAGTGTGACAATACTGGACACAGATTGTATTGTAACACTGTAATCCATGGTGCGGCAATACTGGACATGTATGCTAGTGTAATACTGGCATACAAGGTGCGGCAATACTGGACAGAGATACTATTGTAATAAAGTAATACATGGTGCGACAATACTGGACACAGATGCTATTGTAACACTGTTATACATGGTGCTACAATACTGGACATGCCTGGTTTTGTAACACTGTACTACATGGTGCGACAATACTGGACATATCTGTAAATGTAACACTGTAATACATGGTGCTAAAATACTGGACATATCTACTATCGTAACACTGTAGTGCATGGTACGGAAGTACTGGACATGTCTGCTATTGTAACAGTTTAAGGCATGGTGCTGCAATACTGGACATATCTACTATCGTAACACTGTAATACATGGCCCGGCAATACTAGACATGTCAGCTCTTGTAATACTGTAATAAATGATGCGGCAATACTGTACATGTCTTCTAGTGTAATACTGACATACAAGGTGCGGCAATACTGGACATGGATGATAGTGTAACACTGTAATACATGGTGCTACAATACTGGACATGCCTGCTATTGTAACACTGTAATAGATGGTGCGGCATTACTGGACATGCCTGCTATTGTAACACTGTAATACATGGTGCTATAATACTGGACATGGATGTTATTGTAACACTGTAATATATGGTGCTACAATAATGGACATGCCTGCTATTGTAACACTGTAATACATGGTGCTATAATACTGGACATGGATGTTATTGTAACACTGTAATATATGGTGCTACAATACTGGACATGCCTGCTATTGTAACACTGTAATACAAGGTGCGGCAATACTGGACAGAGATACTATTGTAATAAAGTAATACATGGTGCGACAATACTGGACACAGATGCTATTGTAACACTGTTATACATGGTGCTACAATACTGGGCATACCTGCTATTGTAACACTATTATACATGGTGCGACAATATTGGACATGTCTGCCAGTGTAACACTGTAAAACATGGTGCAACAATACTGGCACAGATGCTATTGTAACACTGTAGTACACGGTGCTACCTTACTGGGCATGCCTTCTATTGTAACACTGTAATAAATGGTGCGACAATACTGGACATGCGTGCTACATTAACAATGTAATACATGGTCCTACAATACTGGCCATATCGGCTATTGTAACACTGTTATATAAAGTGTGGCACTACTGGGCATATCTCTTATTGTAACACCGTAAAATTTGGTCCTACAATACTGGACATGCCTGGTTTTGTAACACTGTACTACATGGTGCGACAATACTGGACATATCTGTTAATGTAACACTGTAATACATGGTGCTAAAATACTGGACATATCTACTATCGTAACACTGTAGTGCATGGTACGGCAATACTGGACATGTCTGCTATTGTAACAGTTTAAGGCATGGTGCTGCAATACTGGACATATCTACTATCGTAACACTGTAATACATGGTCCGGCAATACTAGACATGTCAGCTCTTGTAATACTGTAATAAATGATGCGGCTATACTGTACATGTCTTCTAGTGTAATACTGACATACAAGGTGCGGCAATACTGGACATGGATGATAGTGTAACACTGTAATACATGGTGCTACAATACTGGACATGCCTGCTATTGTAACACTGTAATAGATGGTGCGGCATTACTGGACATGCCTGCTATTGTAACACTGTAATACATGGTGCTATAATACTGGACATGGATGTTATTGTAACACTGTAATATATGGTGCTACAATACTGGACATGCCTGCTATTGTAACACTGTAATACATGGTGCTATAATACTGGACATGGATGTTATTGTAGCACTGTAATATATGGTGCTACAATACTGGACATGCCTGCTATTGTAACACTGTAATACATGGTGCTACAATACTGGACATGTCTGCTAATGTAACAGTGTAATACACGGTGCTATAATACTGGACATGTCCGCTATTGTAACACTGTAATACATGGTGCGACAATACTGGATATGCCTGCTATTGAAACAGTCTAATACATGGTGCTATAATACTGGACATGCCTGCTATTGTAACACTGTCATACATGGTGCGACAATACTGGATATGCCTGCTATTGAAACAGTCTAATACATGGTGCTATAATACTGGACATGTCTGCTATTGTAACACTGTAATACATGGTGCGACAATACTGGATATGCCGGCTATTGTAACACTGTAATACATGGTGCGACAATATTGGACACAGATACTATTGTAATAAAGTAATACATGGTGCAGCAATACTGGACATGGATGTTATTGTAACACTGTAATACATGGTGCTACAATACTGGACATATCTGTTAATGTAACACTGTAAAAAGTGGTGCTAAAATATTGGACATGCCTGCTATTGTAATACTGTAATACATGGTGCGACAATACGGGACAGGTCTGCTATGTAACACAGTAATACATGGTGCGACAATACTGGACATGTCTGCTATGTAACACTGTAATACATGGTGCGACAATACTGGACATATCTGCTAATGTAACACTGTACTACATGGTGCTACAATACTGGACATATCTACTATCGTAACGCTGTAGTGCATGGTACGGCAATACTGGACATGTCTGCTATTGTAACAGTTTAAGGCATGGTGCTGCAATACTGGACATATCTACTATCGTAACACTGTAATACAGGGCCCGGCAATACTGGACATGTCAGCTGTTGGAATACTGTAATAAATGATGCGGCAATACTGGACATGTCTTCTAGTGTAATACTGACATACAAGGTGCGGCAATACTGGACATGGATGTTATTGTAACACTGTAATACATGATGCTACAATACTGGACATGCCTGCTATTGCAACACTGTAATAGATGGTGCGGCATTACTGGACATGCCTGCTATTGTAACACTGTAATACATGGTGCTACAATACTGGACATGCCTGCTATTGTAACACTGTAATACATGGTGCTACAATACTGGACATGTCTGCTATTGTAACAGTGTAATACATGGTGCTATAATACTGGACATGTCTGCTATTGTACCACTGCAATACATGGTGCGACAATACTGGATATGCCTGCAATTGAAACAGTCTAATACATGGTGCTACAATACTGGCCATGTCTGCTATTGTAACACTGTAATACATGGTGCGACAATACTGGATATTGTAACACTGTAATACATGGTGCGACAATATTGGACACAGATACTATTGTAATAAAGTAATACATGGTGCTACAATACTGGACATATCTGTTAATGTAACACTGTAAAAATTGGTGCTAAAATATTGGACATGCCTGCTATTGTAATACTGCAATACATGGTGCGACACTACTGGACATGTCTGCTATGTAACACTGTAATACACGGTGCGACAATACTGGACATGTCTGCTATGTAACACTGTAATACATGGTGCGACAATACTGGACATATCTGCTAATGTAACAAGGAAATAGATGGTGCAGCATAACTGAACCTGTCTGCTATTGTAATAATGCAATACATGGTGCATCAATACTGGACATGTCTACTATCGTAACACTGTAATGCATGGTACGGCAATACTGCACATGTCTGCTATTGTAACTCTGTAATACATGGTGCTACAATACTGGACATATCTACTATCGTAACACTGTAATACATGGCGCGGCAATACTGGACATGACTGCTATTGTAATACTGTAATACATGATGCGGCAATACTGGACATGTCTGCTAGTGTAATACTGACATACAAGGTGCGGAAATACTGGACTCAAATACTATTGTAATAAAGTAATACATGGTGCTACAATACTGGACATGCCTGCTATTGTAACACTGTAATACATGGTGGGGCAATACTGGATATGCCTGCTATTGAAACAGTCTAATACATGGTGCTATAATACTGGACATGCCTGCTATTGTAATACTGTCATACATGGTGCGACAATACTGGATATGCCTGCTATTGAAACAGTCTAATACATGGTGCTATAATACTGGACATGTCTGCTATTGTAACACTGTAGTACATGGTGCGACAATACTGGATATGCCGGCTATTGTAACACTGTAATACATGGTGCGACAATATTGGACACAGATACTATTGTAATAAAGTAATACATGGTGCAGCAATACTGGACATGGATGCTATTGTAACACTGTAATACATGGGGCTACAATACTGGACATATCTGTTAATGTAACACTGTAAAAAGTGGTGCTAAAATATTGGACATGCCTGCTATTGTAAAACTGACTGTAATACATGGTGCGACAATACGGGACAGGTCTGCTATGTAACACAGTAATACATGGTGCGACAATACTGGACATGTCTGCTATGTAACACTGTACTACATGGTGCGACAATACTGGACATATCTGCTAATGTAACACTGTAATACATGGTGCTACAATACGGGACAGGTCTGCTATGTAACACAGTAATACATGGCGCGGCAATACTGGACATGACTGCTATTGTAATACTGTAATACATGATGCGGCAATACTGGACATGTCTGCTAGTGTAATACTGACATACAAGGTGCGGAAATACTGGACTCAAATACTATTGTAATAAAGTAATACATGGTGCTACAATACTGGACATGCGTGCTATTGTAACACTGTATTACATGGTGCGGCATTACTGGACATGCCTGCTATTGTAACACTGTAATACATGGTGCTATAATACTGGACATGGATGTTATTGTAACACTGTAATACATGGTGCTACAATACTGGACATGCCTGCTATTGTAACACTGTAATACATGGTGCTACAATACTGGACATGCCTGCTATTGTAACACTGTAATAGATGGTGCGGCATTACTGGACATGCCTGCTAGTGTAACACTGTAATACATGGTGCTATAATAGTGGACATGCCTGCTATTGTAACACTGTAATACATGGTGCTACAATACTGGACATGTCTGCTATTGTAACAGTGTAATACATGGTGCTATAATACTGGACATGTCCGCTATTGTAACACTGTAATAAATGGTGCGACAATACTGGATATGCCTGCTATTGAAACAGTCTAATACATGGTGCTATAATACTGGACATGCCTGCTATTGTAACACTGTCATACATGGTGCGACAATACTGGATATGCCTGCTATTGAAACAGTCTAATACATGGTGCTATAATACTGGACATGTCTGCTATTGTAACACTGTAATACATGGTGCGACAATATTGGACACAGATACTATTGTAATAAAGTAATACATGGTGCAGCAATACTGGACATGGATGTTATTGTAACACTGTAATACATGGAGCTACAATACTGGACATATCTGTTGATGTAACACTGTAAAAAGTGGTGCTAAAATATTGGACATGCCTGCTATTGTAATACTGTAATACATGGTGCGACAATACGGGGCAGGTCTGCTATGTAACACAGTAATACAGGGTGCGACAATACTGGACATGTCTGCTATGTAACACTGTAATACATGGTGCGACAATACTGGACATATCTGCTAATGTAACACTGTACTACATGGTGCTACAATACTGGACATATCTACTATCGTAACGCTGTAGTGCATGGTACGGCAATACTGGACATGTCTGCTATTGTAACAGTTTAAGGCATGGTGCTGCAATACTGGACATATCTACTATCGTAACACTGTAATACAGGGCCCGGCAATACTGGACATGTCTTCTAGTGTAATACTGTAATAAATGATGCGGCAATACTGGACATGTCTTCTAGTGTAATACTGACATACAAGGTGCGGCAATACTGGACATGGATGTTATTGTAACACTATAATACATGATGCTACAATACTGTACATGCCTGCTATTGCAACACTGTAATAGATGGTGCGGCATTACTGGACATGCCTGCTATTGTAACACTGTAATATATGGTGCTATAATACTGGACATGGATGTTATTGTAACACTGTAATACATGGTGCTACAATACTGGACATGCCTGCTATTGTAACACTGTAATACATGGTGCTACAATACTGGACATGTCTGCTATTGTAACAGTGTAATACATGGTGCTATAATACTGGACATGTCTGCTATTGTACCACTGCAATACATGGTGCGACAATACTGGATATGCCTGCAATTGAAACAGTCTAATACATGGTGCTACAATACTGGACATGTCTGCTATTGTAACACTGTAATACATGGTGCGACAATACTGGATATGCCGGCTATTGTAACACTGTAATACATGGTGCGACAATATTGGACACAGATACTATTGTAATAAAGTTATACATGGTGCTACAATACTGGACATATCTGTTAATGTAACACTGTAAAATGTGGTGCTAAAATATTGGACATGCCTGCTATTGTAATACTGCAATACATGGTGCGACAATACTGGACATGTATGCTATGTAACACTGTAATACATGGTGCGACAATACTGGACATGTATGCTATGTAACACTGTAATACATGGTGCGACAATACTGGACATATCTGCTAATGTAACAAGGAAATAGATGGTGCAGCATAACTGAACCTGTCTGCTATTGTAATAATGCAATACATGGTGCATCAATACTGGACATGTCTACTATCGTAACACTGTAATGCATGGTACGGCAATACTGGACATGTCTGCTATTGTAACTCTGTAATACATGGTGCTACAATACTGGACATATCTACTATCGTAACACTGTAATACATGGCGCGGCAATACTGGACATGACTGCTATTGTAATACTGTAATACATGATGCGGCAATACTGGACATGTCTGCTAGTGTAATACTGACATACAAGGTGCGGAAATACTGGACTCAAATACTATTGTAATAAAGTAATACATGGTGCCGTAATACTGGACATGCCTGCTATTGTAACACTGTAATACATGGTGGGGCAATACAGGACATGCCTGCTATTGTACCACTGTAAAATTTGGTGCTACAATACTGGACATTCCTGCTATTGTAAAACTGTAATACATGGTGCGACAATACCGGACATATCTCCTAGTGTAACACTGTTATACAAAGTGCGACAATACTGGACATATCTCCTATTGTAACACTGTTATAGAAAGTGTGACAATACTGGACACAGATTGTATTGTAACACTGTAATACATGGTGCGATAATACTGGACACATATGCTATTGTAACACTGTTATACATGCTGCTACAATACTGGGCATGTCTGCTATTGTAACACTGTTATACATGGTGCAACAATACTGGACACAGATGCTATTGTAACACTGCAGTACACGGTGCTACCTTACCGGGCATGCCTTCTATTGTAACACTGTAATAAATGGTGCGACAATACTGGACATGCGTGCTACATTAACAATGTAATACATGGTGCTACAATACTGGACATATCGGCTATTGTAACACTGTAATACATGGTGCTACAATACTGGACATATCTGTTAATGTAACACTGTACTACATGGTGCGACAATTCTGGACATATCTGTTAATGTAACACTGTAATACATGGTGCGCTAATACTGGACATGTCTGCTATTGTAACAGTGTAATACATGGTGCTGCAATACTGGACATATCTACTATCGTAACACTGTAATACAGGGCCCGGCAATACTGGACATGTCAGCTGTTGGAATACTGTAATAAATGATGCGGCAATACTGGACATGTCTTCTAGTGTAATACTGACATACAAGGTGCGGCAATACTGGACATGGATGTTATTGTAACACTGTAATACATGATGCTACAATACTGGACATGCCTGCTATTGCAACACTGTAATAGATGGTGCGGCATTACTGGACATGCCTGCTATTGTAACACTGTAATACATGGTGCTATAATACTGGACATGGATGTTATTGTAACACTGTAATACATGGTGCTACAATACTGGACATGCCTGCTATTGTAACACTGTAATACATGGTGCTACAATACTGGACATGTCTGCTATTGTAACAGTGTAATACATGGTGCTATAATACTGGACATGTCTGCTATTGTACCACTGCAATACATGGTGCGACAATACTGGATATGCCTGCAATTGAAACAGTCTAATACATGGTGCTACAATACTGGACATGTCTGCTATTGTAACACTGTAATACATGGTGCGACAATACTGGATATGCCGGCTATTGTAACACTGTACTACATGGTGCGACAATATTGGACACAGATACTATTGTAATAAAGTTATACATGGTGCTACAATACTGGACATATCTGTTAATGTAACACTGTAAAATGTGGTGCTAAAATATTGGACATGCCTGCTATTGTAATACTGCAATACATGGTGCGACAATACTGGACATGTATGCTATGTAACACTGTAATACATGGTGCGACAATACTGGACATGTATGCTATGTAACACTGTAATACATGGTGCGACAATACTGGACATATCTGCTAATGTAACAAGGAAATAGATGGTGCAGCATAACTGAACCTGTCTGCTATTGTAATAATGCAATACATGGTGCATCAATACTGGACATGTCTACTATCGTAACACTGTAATGCATGGTACGGCAATACTGGACATGTCTGCTATTGTAACTCTGTAATACATGGTGCTACAATACTGGACATATCTACTATCGTAACACTGTAATACATGGCGCGGCAATACTGGACATGACTGCTATTGTAATACTGTAATACATGATGCGGCAATACTGGACATGTCTGCTAGTGTAATACTGACATACAAGGTGCGGAAATACTGGACTCAAATACTATTGTAATAAAGTAATACATGGTGCCGTAATACTGGACATGCCTGCTATTGTAACACTGTAATACATGGTGGGGCAATACAGGACATGCCTGCTATTGTACCACTGTAAAATTTGGTGCTACAATACTGGACATTCCTGCTATTGTAAAACTGTAATCCATGGTGCGACAATACCGGACATATCTCCTAGTGTAACACTGTTATACAAAGTGCGACAATACTGGACATATCTCCTATTGTAACACTGTTATAGAAAGTGTGACAATACTGGACACAGATTGTATTGTAACACTGTAATACATGGTGCGATAATACTGGACACATATGCTATTGTAACACTGTTATACATGCTGCTACAATACTGGGCATGTCTGCTATTGTAACACTGTTATACATGGTGCAACAATACTGGACACAGATGCTATTGTAACACTGCAGTACACGGTGCTACCTTACCGGGCATGCCTTCTATTGTAACACTGTAATAAATGGTGCGACAATACTGGACATGCGTGCTACATTAACAATGTAATACATGGTGCTACAATATTGGACATATCGGCTATTGTAACACTGTAATACATGGTGCTACAATACTGGACATATCTGTTAATGTAACACTGTACTACATGGTGCGACAATTCTGGACATATCTGTTAATGTAACACTGTAATACATGGTGCGCTAATACTGGACATGTCTGGTATGTAACACTGTAATAAATGGTGCGACAATACTGGACATATCTGTTAATGTAACACTGTAATACATGGTGCTACCATACTGGACATATCTGTTAATGTAACACTGTAATACATGGTGCTACAATACTGGACATATCTGTTAATGTAACACTGTAACACATGGTGCGCTAATACTGGACATGTCTGGTATGTAACACTGTAATACATGGTGCGACAATACTGGACATATCTGCTAATGTAACACTGTAATACATGGTGTGGTAATACTAGATATACCTGACATTGTATCACTGTAATACATGGTGCTACAATACTGGACATGTCTGCTATTGTAACTCTGTAATACATGGTGCTACAATACTGGACATATCTACTATCGTAACACTGTAATACATGGCGCGGCAATACTGGACATGACTGCTATTGTAATTCTGTAATACATGATGCGGCAATACTGGACATGTCTGCTAGTGTAATACTGACATACAAGGTGCGGACATACTGGACTCAAATACTATTGTAATAAAGTAATACATGGTGTGGCAATACTGGACATGCCTGCTATTGTAACACTGTAATACATGGTGGGGCAATACAGGACATGCCTGCTATTGTACCACTGTAAAATGTGGTGCTACAGTATTGGACATTCCTGCTATTGTAAAACTGTAATACATGGTGCGACAATACCGGACATATCTCCTAGTGTACCACTGTTATACAAAGTGCGACAATACTGGACATATCTCCTATTGTAACACTGTTATAGAAAGTGTGACAATACTGGACACAGATTGTATTGTAACACTGTAATCCATGGTGCGGCAATACTGGACATGTCTGCTAGTGTAATACTGGCGTACAAGGTGCGGCAATACTGGACAGAGATACTATTGTAATAAAGTAATACATGGTGTGACAATACTGGACACATATGCTATTGTAACACTGTTATACATGGTGCTACAATACTGGGCATGCCTGCTATTGTAACACTGTTATACATGCTGCAACAATATTGGACATGTCTGCCAGTGTAACACTGTAATACATGGTGCGATAATACTGGACACATATGCTATTGTAACACTGTTATACATGCTGCTACAATACTGGGCATGTCTGCTATTGTAACACTGTTATACATGGTGCAACAATACTGGACACAGATGCTATTGTAACACTGCAGTACACGGTGCTACCTTACCGGGCATGCCTTCTATTGTAACACTGTAATAAATGGTGCGACAATACTGGACATGCGTGCTACATTAACAATGTAATACATGGTGCTACAATACCGGACATATCGGCTATTGTAACACTGTAATACATGGTGCTACAATACTGGACATATCTGTTAATGTAACACTGTACTACATGGTGCGACAATTATGGACATATCTGTTAATGTAACACTGTAATACATGGTGCGCTAATACTGGACATGTCTGGTATGTATCACTGTAATACATGGTGCGACAATACTGGACATATCTGTTAATGTAACACTGTAATACATGGTGCTACCATACTGGACATATCTGTTAATGTAACACTGTAATACATGGTGCTACAATACTGGACATATCTGTTAATGTAACACTGTAACACATGGTGCGCTAATACTGGACATGTCTGGTATGTAACACTGTAATACATGGTGCGACAATACTGGACATATCTGCTAATGTAACACTGTAATACATGGTGTGGTAATACTTGACATACCTGCCATTGTATCACTGTAATACATGGTGCTACAATACTGGACATATCTACTATCGTAACACTGTAATACATGGCGCGGCAATACTGGACATGACTGCTATTGTAATTCTGTAATACATGATGCGGCAATACTGGACATGTCTGCTAGTGTAATACTGACATACAAGGTGCGGACATACTGGACTCAAATACTATTGTAATAAAGTAATACATGGTGTGGCAATACTGGACATGCCTGCTATTGTAACACTGTAATACATGGTGGGGCAATACAGGACATGCCTGCTATTGTACCACTGTAAAATGTGGTGCTACAGTACTGGACATTCCTGCTATTGTAAAACTGTAATACATGGTGCGACAATACCGGACATATCTCCTAGTGTAACACTGTTATACAAAGTATGACAATACTGGACATATCTGCTATTGTAACACTGCTATAGAAAGTGTGACAATACTGGACACAGATTGTATTGTAACACTGTAATCCATGGTGCGGCAATACTGGACATGTCTGCTAGTGTAATACTGGCTTACAAGGTGCGGCAATACTGGACAGAGATACTATTGTAATATAGTAATACATGGTGCTACAATACTGGGCATGCCTGCTATTGTAACACTGTTATACATGCTGCAACAATATTGGACATGTCTGCCAGTGTATCACTGTAATACATGGTGCGACAATACTGGACACATATGCTATTGTAACACTGTTATACATGGTGCTACAATACTGGGCATGCCTGCTATTGTAACACTGGTATACATGGTGCAACAATACTGGACATGTCTGCTATTGTAACACTGTAATACATGGTGCGACAATACTGGACACAGATGCTATTGTAACACAGCAGTACACGGTACTACCTTACCGGGCATGCCTTCTATTGTAACACTGTAATAAATGGTGCGACAATACTGGACATGCGTGCTACATTAACAATGTATTACATGGTGCTACAATACTGGACATATCGGCTATTGTAACACTGTAATACATGGTGAGACAATACTGGACATGCCTGCTTTTGCAACACTGTACTACATGGTGCGACAATTCTGGACATATCTGTTAATGTAACACTGTAATACATGGCGCGCTAATACTGGACATGTCTGGTATGTAACACTGTAATACATGGTGCGATAATACTGGACATATCTGTTAATGTAACACTGTAATACATGGTGCTACAATACTGGACACATCTGTTAATGTAACACTGTAATAAATGGTGCTACAATACTGGACATATCTGTTAATGTAACACTGTAATACATGGTGCTACAATACTGGACATGTCTGCTATTGTAACACTGTAACACATGGTGCGCTAATACTGGACATGTCTGCTAGTGTAACACTGTAACACATGGTGCGACAATACTGGACATATCTGTTAATGTAACACTATAATACATGGTGCGACAATACTGGACATATCTGTTAATGTAACACTGTAATACATGGTGCTACAATACTGGACATGTCTGCTATTGTAACACTGTAACACATGGTGCGCTAATACTGGACATGTCCGGTATGTAACACTGTAATACATGGTGCGACAATACTGGACATATCTGCTAATGTAACACTGTAATACATGGTGTGGCTATACTGGACATACCTGCCATTGTATCACTGTAAAACATGGTGCTACAATACTGGACATACCTGCTATTGTAACACTGTAATACATGATGGTACAATACTGGACATATCTACTATCGTAACACTGTAGTGCATGGTACGGCAATACTGGACATGCCTGCTATTGTAACACTTTAAGGCATGGTGCTGCAATACTGGACATATCTACTATCATAACACTGTAATACATGGCCCGGCAATACTGGACATGTCTGCTATTGTAATACTGTAATAAATGATGGGGCAATACTGGACATGTCTTCTAGTGTAATACTGACATACGAGGTGCGGCAATACTGGACACAGATACTATTGTAATAAAGTAATACATGGTGCGGCAGTACTGGACATGGATGTTATTGTAATACTGTAATACATGGTGTGGCAATACTGGACATGCCTGCTATTGAAACAGTCTAATACATGGTGCTACAATACTGGACATGTCTGCTATTGTAACACTGTAACACATGGTGCTACAATACTGGACATGTCTGCTATTGTAACAGTCTAATACATGGTGCTACAATACTTTACATACATAATAGTGAAGTGTGGGGCTGGTCGTTATTGTTCTTCTCAGCAGGAGCTCTTCAAGAACAATGGCGATCAGCCGCCCAGAGGTTAGAACAATGGCGATCGTCGGCACACGATTTCAAGTTTTTAGAACAATGGCGATCGTACGCACTGGTATATGAGAACAATGGCATCCATCCCCCCATGGTAGAGAGATTTGCGAACAATGCTGATCATCCGTGCACACTTGGGAATCGATATTTAGTATATGTGAATCATGGCAAAACCTGGTTGTATGTCCAATTGGTGAAAGTTGTAACCCCTAAAAGTTGGGTATTTTACGTTTTAACTTAGCGGCGTATGCCCCCTCCATTGTAGTGTGGTATGTAAGGTAAAAAATAATAGGTGGTCTGATAATAGGAGGTAAAATATACTTTAAGAGGTTGTCTGATAAGGGAGGTATATGAGGAGGCTGAGGAGCAGCGGAGAGGAGGAGGACGAGGCTGAGGAGGAATGCTATGGCGGGCGGCCGGTCTCTGCAAGGCGCTGTTCTCTGCGCATATTTAAGTAGAGCATGTGTGTCTAGTTCGCTATCGATATTTGTTCTTTATAAAAGAAACATTTTAGAGTTGTAGATTTTAAAATTTTAAATAAAGTACGGATTAAGTGTGTGCTAAAGACATAACAAAATGGCAGATAATTTAAGCGACAAAATTAAAGAATGTGAAGAGGCGGTTAATGTGATTTTGCAGAAGATACGTGACTCTGATATCGCTAGATTAACCATGGATCTACCCTTATCACCTGCTGAACATGTGGATACCCTTTTATATCTGGGTTCTATGTTATATGAACCCGACTTTACAAATCCACAAACGTGCGTATCTGATGAACCTAACGACATTGCATTACGTGATGTAAATGATAGTGATGTCAACTCTGTTCCTGATTACTGCAAAGTCATTCCTGAACTGTCTATTACGAATACTGATGCTGATGTTTTCACTTATCTGGATGATGTATGTGATTATGACGTAATCATACCTGCACAACCTGCTTCTACCGATGATCTAACCGATCATACGAGAACTGAACTATCTATTCCTGATCTGAGTAGCGTACCATCATCATTTTTCATTTATCCTCATATCGATTGTGACGTAATTGATCCTAATTATTCGACTGATGTACGTGATGGACACGATCTAAATTTAATTGATGTTGCACCAGTTCCAGACTGTATTTTGCCTTTTGCTAATGACATACCTCAGGATTTAGCATGCCTTCTTAATGATTACAATGGAAATATATTTGTCGATGCACCCCTTCTTGACTTTATTGCACCTTCATCAAATGACCTATCTTTGGATTTAGCATGCCTTCCTAATGACACCGTCCTAAATTTATTTGACATTGTGCCAGTTCCAGACTGTATTGTGCCTTCAGCTAATGACTTATCTCTGGATTTAGCCTGCCTTCCTAACGATTCCGCTTATCGCATTGATGTTCCATCAAACTCTTATTGACACGTGCGAAAATCATTCGACAGATGAAATTAGTCTCATCACTGATGAAATCAGTCAATGTATATCAGAGAATATAGTTGTTACAGATGATCTACTTAATCGCTATTTGCAATGCGTTGGCCACGAGTACACTCAAATCGGAGGGTCGGTAGTTGATTATACCAACTATATATATATATGTGGAGACTGTGCCCAAATACCGCAGTAAAAGGATTCATCTCGAAGGTATTGAATATAATGTATCTTTTAAAAGTTATCCTATTGTCGATACACCACTTTCTCATTCTGAGTTCGTGTCAGGTGTCCTTCAATCTTAACGTGCTGGCTTAAGACCACCTCAACCTAAACGTAAAATGAGGAATAATACAGGTAATGCTCAGTCAATGCGGGCGATACCGAAGAGGAAGGGGTGCAATAGACAACAGAGAAAACAAGCTGATATCTTTAATTAGCAATAAAACATGGAACTTAATCGAACATGTGAGTATTCGTAGAGCGCATTACACATTTTTCAGATGCATCCCATAGTGACGACATTGGAGTCTGCAAAATGGGAACAGTTTCAACCTGTATCGAGTTTATCGAGTTTATCAGATAGTGGACCAATCCAGTTTTATGTCAGTGGGTCTGCTGATAGATATTTAGATCTTACGCAATCTTATCTTTCAATTAAAGTTAAGCTAGTAAAGCTAGATCGAAATGGTGATGACAAGACACTCGAGGCGAATGACCTGATAGCGCCTGCTAATACTCTTTTGCATACGATGTTCTCTCAAGTGGAAGTTTTTTTGAATGGAAAGCGTGTCAGTGACTCGTACATTGAGACATTTACTAAATTATGGCAGCGATGCTGCATCCTCGCATCTACAACTTGCCAGATGGAAAATAGATGATGCTGGAGAATTTGATAATATCGCCGATACTAACGTAGGATTTCAAGCACGTAGAAGAATGATGGCTCAGATTAAATCAGTGCAATTAATAGGCCGCATACACAGTGATGTGTTTCTGCAGGACCGATCCCTGCTTGGGTCCGTTGATTTGAGAGTATGCATACAGAGGAATAAAGATGTGTTCATCATTATGGCCGCAGAAGGTGTGAGGCCTAAATTGAAAATAGTGTCAGCTAACTTATTTGTATGCAAAGTTATTCCATCAGCAGATCTGCTAGTGGTGCACGCTGTTACTCTGAGACAGACAGGCGCGACATATCCTATTCGCAGGGTAGTGTGTAAGACTTTCACATCACCTAGTCGTGTTATGCTCATCGATAGAGATATTATATTTATTGGTCAGCTTCCTACTAGAGTATTATTTGCTTTTGTACCTAATGATGCGTCTAATGGTGTGGTACATAAAAATCTGTTCAAGTTTGATAACAATAACACTACCTACGCTACATGTTATATAAATGGAGAAGAGGTTACAACATCGCCAATATGCCCTTCGTTTAGTGACGACATTTACGCAGACACTTATTTCTCACTATTCAGCGGTACTTGTGCGCTATTCAAAGACCGAGGCTACCTGATAAATAAGTCACAGTTTAGACATGGAACCACGTTGTTCGCATGTGATTTTACGCCAGATCTAGCTGATTCAGAGCATTGCTACCCTACACGCACTGGTTCGTTAAGAGTGGTCTTTCATTTTGCTCAAGCACTTACCACTACAACAAATGTAATTTGCTATGGTGAATTTGATAATACAATAGATATTGGATCAGACTTTAACGTATTAACAGATTATTAACAAATATGTTGAATACATTTGAAATAGAGGATCTATTATTCGGGGACAATAAAATGCGTGAACACTTTCTCGGTGTTTTTCCAATTGACAATGTACCCGCACATATTAAATATCGCCCGGCTTCATTAGTAATAAACACGCATCCCAGTAATAAATCCGGACAACATTGGGTGGCAGTTTATTACACTAGAAATGGAAATGCTGAATACTTTGATCCTTATGGAAGACACCCTTCTGATGGAAGAATGATACCAAATGTACAAAATGGACACCATGTACGTGTTTATTATTTCAACAACGAACGCGTTCAACCAGCCATGATGACAACTTGCGGATATTATTGTGTAGATTTCTTATATCATCATTCGAGAGGTGTACAAATGAAACACATATTATGGGCGCTAAGAAACAGACAAAAATGACTCGATAGTGAAACGTCTGATGCACAGGATTATGAATAAACAGAGAAAAAATGATCATGTTTAATGTATAATTATTTGACTATTATGTTTTTATAACTATCGTGAATAAATGTCACTAATATTTATCATAAAAAATACACGTGTCAATAAAAAATACATTTATTTTGTAAAAAGAAAAGATGTTATTATTTCTTCGTGTTCCCTTCTCACCCCTCAACCACCATCCCCAATTATCGTCATTTTAATACACCGCGATGGATGAATGCTGATAATGGCTAAAAGATCAAAGGTGCGCTAGGAGTGCGAGGAATACCACAATGATCCAAAGATACAAAATTAATCGTATTCACATTGTGACAATGACAAAAAATGCGGACATATTTGAATGCAGAGAAAACCATATGACGTGCTCTGTAATTGAATCCTACGTATCAATTCCAGTTTTCCATAAAATGTCATTCAAACGTGGTGCGATGTGTACGTGCAATAGTTATGTTTTGAAATCCGATGATGTTAATTTTAAGCGGTGGAAAAAACCCACGTGACCGAAAAAAGGGTGCGTTCAGATTGGAAAGATAGTTTTACTGACAGCTCATATTTAGCTATAAAAGTGAATTGCGTGTGACTAGTAAGGCATACAGCGTTTTGAATTTGCCAAAACAAAAATGGAATCTTTTATATGCGATCGCTGGAGAACGATCAGTTCTACACTGATTAAGTATGGGTGTGTCGAGTGGAATCAGTTTCATGAAGTGGCGGTTCGGCAACCATTTCACAAGGTGATGCGTGAAATCCAGAACAGCTGGAACAAATATCTAGCGGATCCAGACGAACAAAATTATAACAAATGGCTGCATATGAAAAGCCATCTTCGGCGTGAATGTTGTCCATGTATGTCGTGCGATGATGCCCGAAAATGGCGATCACAGAAATAAGATTAATCATGTACGTGAAAGCAAATTAGAAAAAAAAGGAAAAAAAGAAATAGACCTCTTTTTTACGGCGACACCAAAAAAACAAAATTATGTTACATACATACACCCACACGCCAACGGGTGCATACAAAGATGCACGCACGCACACATGCACGACGTACTCGCAAAGGGGGCAGGGAAAAACATACATGGGTGACAAGGGGCATGCGCATAGTGCCATACATGCGTTGTCATGCGCGTATCATCACTCTTAAACAGCTCTTAAAGTGAATGAAGTGGCCATGTTTAATGTTAATATGAGTAATGCGCGAACACGTCATAAATATGCAAAAGCACTAACGCACCAAAACGTGATATTCTAATAATTCCCACAAGGGAATTAGTACATATGTTCACTCGGTTCAGAACTAGGAAACAATACAATAATGTGATTTTGTTATTTATTCAAAAACAGTCCAGAGAAGTACGCATTCACAACTACATAGCGAAATCTCCTCGTGAGTAACCTAGGCGATAATTTAATGGTAATTTTGAATATTTCTAATAAAACACATAGAACGAGACGGGCGGTACTAACATGTTCTTTCATTATTAACACATGGTATATTTGTATGTCGATTAAAGATTGATCTCACGGCTATTCCCGACGAATGGATAGATTAAAACCATACGCGACAAATAATCTTTTTATCATAAAAGAGTGATACGCTTGACAAACAATTCCATAAACTCATGACGTGCATGGAGAAATACTGAGAAAATTGTAAACACAATAAATCTAAAACATTACAAAAAAAGTATTTAAAAAACAATTTGCGAGTAGGGTCGATTAAGCCCCCAGTCAAATCGTTTTATATTCAGCATGCACATAGTTTACTAATACAGTTTAGTGGCTTAAAAGCAACGTAACAATGACATTTCGCATCAGACAAAGTAATTGGATGGTGCTACAGCTAAATATTTAGGAACTGAGTTGATCATGTTAAGACAAATCGTTTTCTAAATATTCGTACAGTACGATTATCCATAGACATTTACCAGTAGATAGCAGGATTAAAAAACATAATACAACATATGATGGCGCAGTCATTCAAGGGATCTACTGATAAATATTTCGTGAAATGATTTTTAATAATGACGTAGACAAAGTATTTTCAAAATATTCGTACATTGTGCTTATAAACAAATACGCTAGCCCCTCAAGACCAACTGCGCAAGAATGCTAGCCTCATCTACCTCCTACTCCTCCTCATATACCTCCCTTATCAGACCATCTCTTAAACTCTATTTTCCCTCATATTATCAGACCACCTATTATTTTTTACCTTACATACCACACTACCATGGTAGATAACCACGGAGGGGGGGGGGGGGCGTGCGCCACTAAGTTAAAATGTTAAATACCCAAATTTTAGGGGTGACAATTTTCACCAATTGGACATACAACCGGGTTTTACCATGATAGACATATACTAAATATCGATTCTCAAGTGTGCATGGATGATGGGCATTGTTCGCAAATCTCTCTAACGTGGGGGTGGACGCCATTGTTCTCACATACATGTGCGTACGATCGCGATTGTTCTAAAACCTCGAAATCGTGTGCCGACGATCGCCATTGTTCTAACCCCTGGGCGGCTGATCGCCATTATTCTCAAAAACATTTCCTTTGTGTTCATACGATCGCCATTGTTTTATCCTCTGGGCGGCTGATCGCCATTGTTCTTGAAGACCTCCTGCTGAGAAGAACAATAACGACCAGCCCCACACTTCACTACCATCCCTGCTAGTGTAACACTGTAATACATGGTGCTACAATACTGGACATGTCTGCTATTGGAAGACTGCAATACATTGTGCTACAATACTGGACATGTCTGCTATTGGAAGACTGCAATACATGGTGCTACAATACTGGACATGTCTGCTATTGGAACACTGCAATACATGGTGCTACAATACTGGACATGTCTGCTATTGGAACACTGCAATACATGGTGCTACAATACTGGACATGTCTGCTATTGTAACACTGTAATACATGGTGTGGCAATACTGGACATGTCTGCTATTGTAACACTATAATACATGGTGCTACAATACTGGACATGTCTGCTATTGTAACACTATAATACATGGTGCTACAATACTGGACATGTCTGCTATTGTAACAGTGTAATACATGGTGCTACAATACTGGAAATACCTGTTATTGTAACACTGTAATACATGGTGTGGCAATACTGGGCATGCCTGCTATTGTAACAGTGTAATATATGGTGAGAGGTAATTGTAAAAACCTGGATTCATGTAAAAAGGAAACATATGGCGCGATGCAGATAAGTTTAAAATCCAGTAAATGGAGGATTCTGGTTTCTCAGTCTATCGCATGACGTCATGATCAACTCAGTAACTTGTAGGATGACGTCGTAATCAACACGTGCTTAATAATTGATGGACTAAGCGTTGTTATACGAATTGTATGGCATTGCAATTTAATAAGTACATTTATATAGCGCAAAACTCCACGCAATAGCATGCTCTAATTATATGCCATGAATTCATCCATGTTAAGATTTATTTCTTTTCACTACATTGAGGTTAATAATTTAAGCCTTTAAACGTATATAATTTCTACAATTTTATTTTCAAGCATTCTGCTGTGAATATGCACCTTTAATTGTGTTATTAGGCGCTAAAGGCCAATAGCTTAGTAACAGTGACTGATCAAAAAGTGCTTCCTCATACTGTGATAATAATTCTTCAGGAATACTGCATACTTGTGGAATTCTATGACACTAGATTATACTGCTTGGTAAAGCCCTGGTACTTCTGATATTCTAGTATATACATTATTCTGCAGACACACGTTTATTTTCCTCACTCTCATACAACGACAGAGAGTACAAAACAATGGACCTTTCCAAGTTTATCTAACCACCATCTGACGTCATATGACGTCATAATTAACTAAGTGACGAGTATGCTGACGTCATAAATGATTCGAAATAATCCGTATTTAAAGCTTAATCCGACACGTTGTAGGAATTGTATGACTTTACCAGTTAATGAATATTTTGAGACTAATTTGATAGCAACAGTAGGCAGCAACAGTGCCCTGTCAAATTAGTTTCAAAATATTTAACAGCTTGCCGTATAGTTTTCTTAAAATTGATAGTCAGCGTAGGGTGTTCATGGATCGATCGATCCAAACACAAGCGAGGTGTGGGTGGAGCTTAACTACGGAAGGGCGGTGCATAGCTAAAGCTGGACAGGTCTATTCTCCGCTATGCTAATTTTTTAAATTGATGACTAGTGTTTCAATAGGTACATATTAAAGTGGTGCTTTGTTGTTTGAGTGTGAGGAATCAAAACTTTCAGAGACGTGACCTTCGCGACCATGCATAAGGCCTGGCTCATATACACTTTCAACTTGAGCTGCATTTTCTCGATTTTAACTGCATAGAGTAATGACCTGTCGATGAATACTTTCCATTAAGATGATAGCAGCAGCCTGTTTAACAACGATAACGTAGCCATAGTAAGACTAATACCAATGCTACATACAACATGCAGGCACATAGTAAAACCACATATTATAAGTTTATAGCCATAGGCACCATTAGCGCCCAGTCGAATCGGTTTTAAAATATTCAACATATAGGTTTCTGGAAATAGATAGTTAAGGAGCTCAGAGATAGAGCGATCCCAACACGAGCGAGGAGTGAGTGGAGCTTAGCCAGAGGTGGGCGGGGCAGAGCTAAAGCTGAAAATGCCCAGGATGCCGTGTGTCATTCATAAATCTATGTACATTTCAACATTAATTAGCATGGCTAATTCCCTTGAATCAATTAGACTATCCATTTAGATGCATTTGTAACCAATCTCATCTCGTGTTATATTTATGTATGAGTGTCTAGCGTTTTGTACTTACATTGGCTTCCTTGAGCTAATAACATCTCCAGTTCATAGCAGCTATTTTGAGCTCTTGTAACATAATTCTTGAAATATTGTTGATAGTAACACCCCTTGTGTCAACAACGCCTAACCGCACTCAAAATACTACTTGACATATCAATTTTTAACGGTAAATATTTTAATTTTAGAAGACTATTTTTGTAAATTTACCACTGAATTTTTTTTCACCGGCTTGACCATTAATGGGGCATTGGTAACTTAGTCAGTGTCTATCTGCAGGCCGAGAGAAGAGTATTTTTGAGAATTTACCACTAGAATGACTCGGTTACCAAGCCAGTCATTCTATTGGTAAATATTAAAAAGTACTCTTCCCTAGGTCTTTCAAATAGCCATGTCTGAAGACCACTCCAAATTAGTTTTTGTCAGTTTCATTATTAAAGGGTTAAGTTGACACAAGATGGGTTAAATAGTGCCTCTTTGAACTGTCAGCTATCGCCAACACTTGCAAATGCGCAGATATGTTAATGTCAAATGGCAGCAAAAGTATGGCGATGAGCCACGTGCGACGCTCTTAGTATAAGAATATCTGAAAAGGAATATTCTCAAATCGGATATAATAGTATTATCGTACTGTTGCAGACAAAAGTGGATAGTGTAAATAATATAGTCATTCATTTATTACTGATAGTAACATTATTGTCATCATAAGCATAGTAGTAGTAGTAGTAGTAGTAGTAGTAGTAGTAGTAGTAGTAGTAGTAGTAGTAGTAGTAGTAGTAGCAGAAGCAGCAGCAGTAGTAGTAGTAGTAGTAGTAGTAGTAGCAGTAGTAGTAGTAGTAGTAGTAGTAGTAGTAGTAGTAGTAGTAGTAGTGGTAGTAGTAGTAGTAGTAGTAGTAGTAGTAGTAGTAGTAGTAGTAGTAGTAGTAGTAGTAGTAGTAGTAGTAGTAGTAGTAGTAGTAGTATAATTTTGCTAACACACCAGCTAGTAGAGGAGCGACGCCTGGTGCCGGATTTTCACACTTTTTTTCTTTTGCTCTTTTCCTTTGTTATTTTGACACCTTTATTCCATTGATCTCCACCGCCTTTTGAAAAGGTGTGAAAATCCGGCCCCAGATCTCCACTCTTCTGATTGGATGTTAGATGTAGAGGGTGACCATAACCCCACCCCCCTCATTAAATCACGTGCCTCCCGTCATCCAATGAGTTGAGCTTAAGGGTAATTAGCAAAATTATTGACATGGGTTAATGCAAAGCGTAAGTATGATTGACATGCTACATGTCTGGACTCGCATTTCCTGGGAACTCATTCAAACACGATGCCCCGCCCCCTCGTTAAATCACGTGTCTCCTGGCATCCAATGAGGGGAGTTTATGGGAAATTAGCATAATGACGCGTGTTAAGCTTTAATCGATCGGCAAAATCATATTAACACTGTTTAAAAATCTGGTCTGTTAAGCCTTAACATTTTGATTTGTTTAAATGGCATGTTCAACGTCCATTATAATTATGAATACTGCATATTTTATGGGTTGTGAAGTGCCCGTTGTGCTTGGTAACAATGTGTACGTTCGTGTCATGAAATGTAGTGACGAATTTGTAGCAGTCACACGTGAGTTTAGTGTTGGTAGTGTTTACTCCACCAAGCGAGGTGTGTTTATGTATTGTAATATGTTTCAAAAGTTCGGTGCCATGATTCCAATATTCAAAGAAACTGTGCTTAGGGCTAGGCGTTCCGATAGAGTAGAGCAAATTAGTTACATATATGAATTAAAACATGAATTAAAGGTCACTATGAGCACTACATATCCGTATGTCAAGCTAACTTGGTATTTTACTTCGCCAGGTCAAACTGAGATGAAACCATCATGCAGAAGAATAACATTCCCTAGTGACTCATGGAGAATTCTGAAAAAGAGAGCTTGCATGAAATTCTTAGCGCTATAACAAACCCTGTATATAAGTGTTTATACATGAAAAACAATGGTACCAATCAATTTTAGCCTGTCTCGGTCGGGCCACGCAATACTGAAAAAACCCATGTCTACAGCTGATCACCAATATCTAGATAAAATAAAGGTAGACAAAGATTCCAAAGATCAGTTATTAAGCATTAGATTAATGTCTGATGCATGTCATTTGGATAATGGGCAGAGACAAATTGGTCTATGCAGCAACATTCCTTTACTCTCCGGATCTAGAGTCAACTTAAAGTTAATGGCTGACGAAAGAGCTTGGTTTGAAATAGTCAGAATCCTAAGCAGCGGTGTAAATGTTAACTCAAAGTTAATATCGGGGTGATTATACATTGCCACTACGATTGAAGAGCTTAAACTAACTACAGTTTTAGAGGGTGGCATGGTAAAGACTAAGGATTACATATTCGCAAGAACCTGTATGACTTGATTACTGGGATTAATGTCTAAGCAACCAGATAAGATTGTCGAAGTAGCTGATTCTGATTTTGAAATAAACCGGACGATTCAGAACCTTATCATTCACATGTCTCCAGAGGATCTTGTCACATTAGATTGTGCCATTCAACTGAGGTCTATGGATGTAGATGAAAAAATGCCATCAGGATTCGAACCTTTGCCTGATACGCTGAGTTTTAATGATCTGCTGGATTATGAAGACCTGTGTTTTACATCGCCGGAGTCGCCCAGCAATGTTGAAATTTAAACTCAACTGAATGCTACACCCTATACCCTTGATACATTCCATCAACATATAAATAAATGTGAATATCTGAGTTTTGGCTCCAAAAACGTTCCCCAATCTACCAAAGACAATGCTACGGCTATTTTCGCAAATTTATTAAATTTAGTGATCAATAGCCTAGATGTTAATGAATGTTACGGTTGTCAACATGACAAACCATCTCCGTGCGAACACCCGTATGTGGGTCTTGATTATTGTCCGCTACCAGTAGCACCAGGGGTACTATAGGTTTGCACTTTATCTGTCTGTCTGTCTGTCTTTGCACATGTCTGTCCATGTGCCTGTCCATCTGCCCGTCTGTCACAGTTGGTTTTCTGCACGTGTTTCACAGTCCTTCAATCTATTCAACTGAGAATTGGTACATTGTTTTAATATGAGAAGTTACAGACCAAGTTCGAGTTTCACGTGTATGCATCAATCTTTTATCGAGTTATGCCCCCTTTCGACTTTACGAAAATTATCAGCTTTCCGCACCTTCTTTCGCACTCTTTAAAAATTTTTAAGGGAAAATCGGTACATCGCTTTAACATTAGGAGCTGCAGAGCAGGTTTGAGTTTTAGACATTTTCCTCAATTTTCATAGAGTTATGCCCCCTTTCATATTAGTTTTCCGAACTTTTTCCACAGTCCTTCAAGGTATTCAACTGAGAATTGCTTTATTATGAGAAGTTACAGACCAAATTGATTTCCACGTGTATGCATCAATTTCTGATGGAGTTATGCCGCCTTTTGACTTAAGAAATAAAAAATGCTGGCTTTCCACACTTTTTCACATTCCTTCAAGATATCTAATGAAAAATCGGTGCATCGCTTTAATATAAGGCATTGCAATGCAAGTTCGAGTTTCAGACATTTTTCTAAATTTTATGAGTTATGAAATACGAAAATCATTAGTTTTCCGCACTTTTTTCGAACGCTTCAACATATTTACATGGAAATTGGTACATCACTTTAATTTAAGAAGTTACAGAGCAATTTCGAGTTTCAAACATTCAACATATTAGTTTTCCGCACTTTCTTTCGCAGACCTTCAAGGTATTCAACTGAGAATTGGTACATTGCTTTATTATGGGACATTACAAAGCAAGTTACAGTTTCAAGCATGTGCATAAACGTTTGATAGAGTTATGTCCCCTTTCGACTTATGAAATACAAACATATCAGCTTCCAAGAGTTTTTCGTTCTCATTCACCATATATAACTGAACTTTGGTTTATTGCATTGTTGTTAGAAGTTACAGATCAAGTTCGAGTTTCAGCTGCTTCTGTAAATTGTTAATGGAATTTTTTACTGTCGATCTCTAAAGATTTATATCACTAGGTAGGGGGCATGTATTGCAAAGCAATACGTACAGAATGCTTGTTTCTTAAGGTATGTCGACAATGTGGAATTATATTGCTTAAACGTATTAGAACATGTGTCTACAATCAATTTCGTTCATGCATTGTCTAGCAATCCGAATTTATATTGGAATGTCTATGAGCTATTCAAAGCCTGTAAGACGGATTGGCTAAATGATGTACTACGTGCTGTTTATAAACTGCATGAATAATATAATTATAATCTAAAATTATTGACATAGTTATAACCTATAATTATTGGATTGGTTGTTCTTTTCTCAATCAAATTTCGCTTGTATTACAGCTATTAAAATTGTTATATATGACTCAGCCAAAACAGCATTTTCTCTATTCGTCAATGGTCCACACCACGCCCACCCACCCATCCCCATAACCACCGCCACCCCACCCCACCACCAAAATATTCAGATTTTGTGTGTTTCAGAAAATATAATGCTATCCAATGAGTGCCTGGAAGGGGCTCAGAATCTGTATTAACGATGAGGCATGCTGGTCTTCAGATACATTTAGGCATACAGTCTTTAGCGAAAACACCTAGGAGCACACTCCCCAATCTCCAATCTCCAAAGCAAATATATTCAAGATCTCTGGTACTTAACATAGTGAATGCTCTAATGACCAACAATCAAAGTGGGTAACTCTGAGCAATGTACAAATTATTTTCGGAACACTATCCCTTGATTATTTGCTCTGTTTTTTATGTTAAAAGTCTGGCTGAACATTTTTGCTCGTTAGCGCAGTGTTATAAATCATTCACATATCCCTATGAATACCAACTCTGATAAATCGTGGTTCAATTAAAAAAAGTCATGCAATTATTAGAATATTTTTAATTATTTTTTTCATTCCAAATAACTATACAGATGTATATGGCTAGTATGCGTTTGAGGAGTGTACTTATTTAATTTAACCACACTTTCATCTCCATAATCCTAGAACATTGTGTTTTTAAACAGTAAACACTTCCTATAAGGGGCATCTATTTAGCCCATCAATATGTGTTTATTAATGTCAGGTGAAACATAGTTTTGTATTACAACTTTCCAAGCTGAATTGCTATAAGGCTATGATCTAATATCTTATTGGCTAAGCTTTTGACGATTCTATCGTTTTTATTAAATCAAGCAATGACTCTATGATTGAAATCTTGGACAGTCCACACACATGATCATAATGATAGTTTGTACAGAACTCTTCACAATGAGTCAATAATAGGGGTTGCACAGTAACGGCAATATATTTATATATATATATATATATATATATATATATATATATATATATATATATATATATATATATATATATATATGGGCTACATAATGGACCCATTTTGAGCATTAGTAGAACAAGTCAAAATATTCAGATGTTCCATGTTTCAGGAAATATAACGTGATCCAATGAGTGCCTGGAAGGTTGCCAGGATCTTTATTAATGATGAGGCATGCTGGTCTTCTGATACATTTAAGTATACAATCTTTAGCGAAAACACCTAGGAATAGACACCCTAATCTCCTGTCTCCTGAGCAAATATATTCGAGATCGCTGGTAGTTAACAAAATAATAATGAAATGCTCAAATCAAGGGAGGTAACTCCTCGAGGTATAAAGATTTCTGTCTGATATGTATCCCTGGATTATTTGTTCTGGTTCTTATTTTAAAAAGCCCGATTATAGTTTAGGGTTGATGTACATTTCGCCTATTAGTCTAAGGCTGAACCTTTATACACATTAGCACTGCATTATAAATCATTCAAATATCCCTATGAATATCAACTCTGAAGAATTGTGGTTCAATTGAAAAATACACAAATACAATTGGATATTTTTTCATTTCAAATAACTATACAGCAGTATATGGCTGGTATGCATTTATAAGTGTGTGTGCATGCATGCTGCCCTGTGTGTTGGGTGTGTGTGGGGGTTGCATGCAGTCACATTAGCAGTCTGTGGTGATGTTACGATCGCTGTCAATGCTTATAATGTTCTTAAATTCTGCATAACATATTACGTTCATAGTTTCAGGTAATGCTGTTTTAAATTTTAGCTGGTGACATATGATTCCTTTCTTTGTGAGGTAGACATGGCCCCCAGTAACGAGGTCTGGAGTGTAGTCAAGTGCATAACATGTGTAACCTGCTGTATATTCATAGATGTTAATCCCTATGAATTTATCATTGAATAACGTGTCAGTTCCATTAATCAGTGTCCGAATGTTCTGTAAAATTATTACCAGCAGCTGTGACATTCGGTGTACGAGTGTCTACAGACACTTGCTAGTTATCCATATAGCACAATATATGGTTAACATCGCAGTGCTGAAAATTATACAGGTTTGTATCAAAATCTCCATTATAAGCTTTTTTACTAAGTATACCCAGTATAACTCTACTCAGTAGTTCCCCGAGAAAAATATTGTCCCTATTCATGCTGCTAGTCCCTGTGTGTATGGTAAATGATTTGACAATAACTCTTTCAATAGGGTATTGAGCGGGTGACATTAGTAATGTCGATTCGTGAGCGTTAATTACCTCTGGAATAGGTTTAAACATACGTAAATTTAATGTAGCTTTGTGCAGGCATAATTTGGCATCGCCACGACTTAAGTTAAAATCTGGCTTACTCGATGTAAAACGTAGCTTTAAGAAAACACAGTGGATTAAATATTTTTCCAGAAGAAAAAATGTTGGAATGAATTCTACCAACTATTTCCACTAGCGTTAATTAGGGTAAGTTTAAACTTTCTATGTGTATAACCAACATTATTAACCATCTCATTATCCATATGTCCTGCTGTATCCTTAAACCATAATGCAGCCGTTAATTGACTCATTCTATGCTCTGTTGAATAATTAAATACGCTTTCAAAATAACTGCGAAATGCATACGTGTCATTAGCATCAGAGATTTTTTCTGTTTAAAAAGACATCTGCTTGAGAAAACATAGAGCCAGCAGCACATAGGATAACTGGTGCAAAATCGCTGTTCGCTGTTAAAGGAGTTTCCACACCCGCAACCAGCTGTACAACGCTAACCTTAACATAAATGTAACTTTTAGCTAAATCTATATATTCATCTTCACTTCTAGAGACGAAAAACTCGAGTCTTCCCCCAGAGCAACAGGTTGATAGCTTTGCCAGCGAGCTTGATCCATCGTAGTCATTAGAGGCTTCATGGTAAGCAAATCTAATTCGCTTTTAGTAAAGTGACATGCAGCCATTATATTAGTTAACTAAATATATCAAGCTGTTTAGAGTTTCTGATGCTTCTCTCTCTGTGGTTATGCTTTGAATAACTTCTACGAGGGTTAGCAGATCATTGACCCATCTTAGAATTTCGGCTTCTAGTCTGGGAATTAGCTCGTGAAATATTGCTACAAGCCAATGCGATGGCGTTTGCTGTGATCAAAGCCTATTTTTCACAGATGTTTTCAATTTTCCAATACATATTCAGCCATGCCTAAACTGGCTGGCACTGCCCGCTTACCCAAGCTTTTTCCAATGCGTTTAGCTAATGGCATGACTGCTCTGAACAGCGATCCTATAATATTTCCTAACCCATGACCCTTTTGACTCCTAACACCTATAAATACAGGTAAATGACCACCAGCTTGACTAGCGTAATAAGCTTGTTTTGCTTTTTTACAGTAAAAAACATGAAAATGTCTAGATATAGCTCGCGATTACATGCCAATTCCTAGTGCTTAGGTCTAAAGTGTAAACAAAGTACGCTCGGTGATGCACCATCTTCAAATGGTATGTTCTCTGTAGTCCTACCACTTATAACCCTCCCATCGTGTTAATGTAATTGCTAGATACGACCCTATATTGAATGTCAGGAAATGTCCATTGACAAATATCTTCGCCGCCATGGATGCTAGATAATGGCATATCTCTTAACAGTGGCGCTGTCGCATCTCTGACCACATTATGACTTGTGATATCGCATTATATGTAAGCCATAGCTAATACAATCTAATTCCTTTAACGTGTTGATAGAACTCCTTCCATGGGGCATTGGGCCACTAATGATATGGGCATAATAGCCTAAAAATCTGCCTATGGCATCATCAAATTCAATGGCCAACATTCGCTTAATGGTCAATGTTACGCGGTTGACGCGATCAAAAAATAGTTAAATCTGATTGCATTTTTATAATGCTTGTGGTTATTAATCTGCTTATTTATAAACTCTATTATAATTTTTAACATCTAGAAGCCTGTAGGTATTTCTATGCCCTGGATGTAAAGAGGTAATTCTAGCTTGGGAGGGGTGGAACTGAATTTGTGACTACATTAAAAATATTAATCTGCTTACATTCATCAAAAAGCTCCTCGAGTTAGAGCTTTTTTGCTTGTGCTTCTTAGCTTGAAATTTAGTTGACAATGGCTCATAAACCTGTAGCCTGATCATTGGAGATGTGACTAATGTTAACCAACTTCTCTGATATAATATGGATGACAAGCCGAGTTTCCATTCTCCAGAGAATCTTAAAGGCATTTGAAGATGTGTTTTGAATTCTGAAATTTTATTACCCGTATAGTAATCCTATCTACTGTTACTCAGTAGCATAATATAAAATTGCTCCATAATTTTAGCTAATCTTTCTAAACTGCCGACAGAAGCAACCTCTCAAATTTAGTCGTTTTAATACTTGGAGCCCGTAATATACACCCTAAACACTCAGATGGTAAAGCAATCCAAACACCTTTATCGCATTTTGAATGCTCAGATTTATTAAACATGTCACAACTATAATATAAATAATTATAACCTAAGCGAGATATCTTATCTCCTCTTTGGGCACATGTCTGCTGCAAAATGGCCAATGATAATCATTATTATTACGAATTTCTGGGCTGTTTAGAGCCATTCCTACAACTGTCACACTCACCACAGGGTGGGTGGGGTTGGGGTATATGTAGTTCAGTAATGATTCTAAATATGTTTAAGTTCTGAATAACTTATCCACGACTTAAATGAATTAGGATAACCCCGCCAGTTTACGTGTATTATCTTTTTTATGCCTTTTAATAATTTTTTCTACTCAATAAAGTTGCTGGTTAGCATCATTTAAACGAATTTTCCGTAATTCTTTGGAATAAAATGTACCGATAATGGTATTTTGAGTATAATAGTTGAGCTTATATACACGTGATCTATGAGGAAGTTTCGAGCTTATTTTGAATATCTCCTCGCTCCATGCTGGTCTATAACCCTTGGTAAATGGATCTTTTAACTCTGACACTCTTACGTCATCTTCTACTCTCAAATCTTTAAACTTTGCCAATGCTCTAGGATTTGGTTTCGAGTACATATTACACCAAGCTAACACCATTGTACTAGTCAACATGGCCAACATCCATTGGCTTAATTTTTGTGCTGCCGTGTACAGTTCTATTGTAAGAACTTGCCATATTAGGGAGCATATCGAGATATCTATCTGTACTTGTGTAAGTCATGTATCACCATAACTTACTCTTTATGATACTTCGAATGCATTCAATGATCGCCACCTTCATGTGAGAGTTCTGAGATGTGTATGCCTTTAGATGTTAATATGTGCCTAATGGTAGCATTAGCAAATCCACCACCCCCCCCCCCCCCCCTTTATCACGTAGAATCGATTCGCATCTTCTAGAGACAGTATTTAGAAGAAACTCAGGTATTATCCACAAAAGTTGTGATAGACAATTTATTACGAATAGTAGATAACACATATTGATATTATGTGTGGTTAAACTAGTAACATCGTGCAGATCCATTTTCCATAGCTGATCCATGCTTGTTACTTTGAATTGCTCTCTATTAAACTGTATTCTCTTAGTGCGAGGCAATGTATACACTGGTTGCTTGGCTAACCATGCATGCATTAATGGTTTAATTAATGTTCCATTAAAGGCCCAATGTAGTTTGTCCAAACTGCTGATGCGAATGTTTGCTATCATAAATTCAGTGAGCGTAGATTGTATAGGTGTGAAGGTAGTTGAATTGTGGGGTTGTGATTTTAAAGCCCAGAGGCTTAATGACCCTAGCATTAATGCGCTAGAAAATATCATGAACCGCTTATCATTTCACGATGCCTTATATGGTGGCCACACTGATGTCATATGTTTGCATCACCAGGCCACTGCAGATGAGTATTTAGTGGGCGTGGATATCATTTCACTATATCTTTATGTTTGTAAGACCCGCAAGTACCCTCTATGCAACCTGAAGTAATTGTTAGAGAAATTAATTGGGTAGGGTAGTTAGGGTCTTTCTTTGGCCTGATCCAATGTATCTGTGTGCCTCCTTTATTAGTTCCTGTCCTCCTGCACAGATGTAGCACATGTTTGTTCTTTCCATTGTGCAGTAAATGACCTCATGATTTGCAGTGCACGGAATGTACTCATAATGATAGCAAGCGCGTTCCACAAAGTGTATGGACGTCTGTGGAGTTGATGGAGGTGGCACATAGCGGGTAGCATATCTTAGAGTTTATTGAGATATGGCACTACGATGAGTCCACTGATACACTTTTCAAGGGATACATCGATACATTTTTGAAAATTGAACAATTGGCATCTAAGTATACCGAGGATGCGATCACCTATGCGCAGAAAGTCGCCTATGTTTTGGTATATTTTGAATGTGAAGGAATGGAATTAAATTAGATAAATCTTTGATCGTTCAAAATAATGGTCTCAGAACCCTGGCAAAACAGGTGCTGATTTCTTGGTGGGTTTTTTCTTGCTTAACCCCTACCCTAAGCATGACTATGTTAATTCGTATGACGTCATGTTGAAGTTGCTGATGGATAGAACGATTTCTGTCAAAGATATCCATGAATGTAACAACAGTACTCTGTTACTGCACTAGTTGAACCAATTCATGCCATCGGATAATCACATCTATGTTGTGATCACTGCATTTGTCACGAGTCATGCCAGGGTTCATTTGCTACACAATCTAGCAGCTGTATGCTCGAGTTGTATTTATCATGATATGGATTCTATCGTGTGTGTTCAAAAACGTGATAAACCTCGCTTAATTCCCATTTACCATGACAGAATCAGTTATTTCAAGGACGAAGTTCCTTCCAACAGTAAAATAACCAAGTTTGTCAGTACTGGCCCATGAGTTACGCGTACAGACAGCTAGACAGACATATGGATGATATCAAGAATGTCTGCAAAACTATGGGGTTAAATTACAAGAATATGGGTATTTGCTACTCTGTTAGTCAAAGATCATAATCCCGAAACGTCCACTCAGTATCCTAATATTATCATTAGAAATAAAGATCATGGACTTTTGGGTAATGATACTGAGAAACATTACGGATTTGCTTACAAAACACGGATACTTTTTAAGGACTATTATACTAAAATGTATGGCTTTCAGGGTATCCATAGGATCTAATTTTACAATAGCAGGTGGGGGTGGGGGTGATAGGAGAAGTTGAGTATGAGTGGGTGAGATGTTACTTTTGTACAGTGTATAATATGCTAACCCGTAACATAGAAGATTACTAGCATACACTTCATCAAGGGATAGTAAGTAATCTTCTTCTTCCGCTTTATTATTATCAGTTAGAAATTTGGGGAGGTCAATACCGTGTTATAGGGTGGTGGAGTGGGGGTAAGGACCAGACTCGAGTAAATTATGTTATATTCATACGTTGAGCTGGTTTTCAAACATTAGTTTACCCTATTTAAAATATACCCTGCACACACTCCCGTGCATTGCAACTTAATATCTCCAACCGTACCTCTGTAAAATCCCATACCCTATCTTACACCCATCCTCTTAGGGGTCAGTATAGCTTAGAACGTTTCCAAATTTATGTAAACAATAGCTCTCAAATCAATTTCGCATAATACCTCAATCGCATCATTCAATGTATCTATCAATTAACTTTACAGTTCACTAGATCCCACTTAAAAACATTTGTACATTTTATATTTTAATTAAATTATTGTTTGTATTTGGTTTAGCATAATTCGTTTTTATATCTTCGCTTATTCATCTGTATTATGTGTATGTATATTGCTATCGACTTTATATTTATCATCTGTATATTTATTACAACTTTATTTTATTACAAAATTGTAAAATGTGACACGGCTTCTTTTAATTGAGAAGAACTGAAAGAATCATCATCGCCTATAACCCGTGCACACCCTGAGTCAACTTAGGCTTGAATTTTTTAACAATATTGTATGCTGCTCGAGGCATTTTAAAAATGTAATCGGCAGTTATTAACCCAACTCGATTGAAACTTGATTCGGTGAACGTTGTACAACTCTGATGATCGTTACATGCAGTCAGAGTTGTTTTAATGTGCAACTAGTTGATCTTAATCAGTTGGAGTAATATCTAACCGATTGTCCTTATGCGATACATTGACCATTGCACATTGTCATGGTTAAAAGGATCCAAGGTTCAGAAGTTTAATGATCAACCCATTAGACTAATTGAGGCATCTTCGACAATCGCTCAACAAGTGTCCTTACACAATAGATTGACTATTTAGAATTTATCTCCCATGATTGAATGTGTTCCCAGAGTCAGAAAAAAGATGAGTCTAGAAATGCAACCAGTCAATAATCAATACGCCATACATTAACCCTTGCGTGTATGTCCTGGCTCGAAGAGATCGTCACTTAATTACACTCATTAACCATTGTCATGCATCATCAGACTAATTACCCGTAAGCTCACCTCATTGGATGCCAGAAGGCATGCGATTTAATGAGGTGGCCGGGGTTTCGCGATTGAATGTGTTCCCAGGAAAAGATTAGTCTCGACATGTACCCTGTCAATCATCCATAGTCTATGCATTAACCCTTGTCAATCATTATACTAAGTACCCTTAAGCTAACCTTTATTGGATGCCAGGATGCATACGATTTAAGGAGGGGGCGGGACATCATGATTGAATGAGTTCCCAGGAAATGTGAGTCCAGATATGTAGTCTGACAATCATACTTACACTATGCATTAACCCTTGTCAATCATTATTCTAATTACTCTTAAGCTCACCTCATTGGATGACAGGAGGAACGTGATTTAATGAGGGAAGCGACTTATGGTCACCCTCTACATCTAACATCCAATCAGAAGATTGGAGACCTGGGCCGGATTTTCACACATTCTCAAAAGGCGGCGAAGATCAATGGAATAAAGGTGTCAAAATAACAAAGGAAAAGAACAAAAAGAAAAAGCTGTGAAAATCCAGCCCAGTTCGTCGCTCCCCTACTCCAGCTCAAATTTTGGAGAGATTTTCTTGTTTATTTTATTACTTGTGAGTTTGCTGATTTTGTTTCAATAATTATTTATGTCATCTTTGTTCTAATATATCGTATAGTATATGATTTATATTTAGCGCAATACACTTGTTTTCTTCTGTCTATAGACCATGCTGTCTATAGCCATCACTTGCCTGTGGGGCCAGGTTTCCCTGTGAATGAAAATTGTTGCTGCAGTAGCTTTCAGTCTAAATATTCTAAAATAATCATGTTAGCTTACAGTTGAAAATTGTTGCGGAATTGCCTACCAGTTTGACTGAATGTTGTTTATGACTAAGTCACCAATAACATAGTCGATGTATTAGCCATACAATCACTGGACTGTCAATATCTTACTGTATAGGTAGAGTAAGCATATACAAGCTTTGTCGCCATGGATGACTGATTAGCAAAGAATGGACCTTTCCAAGTTTATCCATCCATCAGATGATGTCATATGACTTTATAATCAACTACGGGACATGTAAGATGACGTCATAATCATGAGGTGATGAATGATTCAATATAGTCCGTCTTTAAAACTTAATAGTCCGATATGTTGTACGAATTATATGTATTTACAATTTAATAAACATTTTGTTGAATATTTTGAAAGTAATTTGACTGGGCGCTGTTGCTGCCATAGTCAGCATCAGCAGCCAGTCAGATTGATTTCAAAATATTTAACAGCTTACCTGTACAGTTTTCTAGAAATTGATAGTCAGGGAGTTCAGAGATCGATCGATCGCAACACATGCACAGTGTGGGTGGAGCTTAGCTAGAGATGGGCTCATATAGCTAAAACTAGAATGGTCCATTAATTTGATTTCATTAGCAGATTATGCATTGGTTAGAAATGAAATGATGTACATACGCTAGCGCTGCTTAATACTTCGTGCATGCAAGGAAATTGTATCTTGGTACATGGGTCTATTCAATAATAATACTTAATAATTAACAATTAACAATTAAGAATTAATAATTAATAACAATAATAATTATAATAATAATAATAATAATAACAATAATAATAATATCTTTATTTAAAGAGGGTACAGACTGTAAAATAACTGTTCTTCCCCGAGGCCCTCAATTATTTACATTTGGAGAAAAAACATATTTACAATCCGAAAATTATATGATTAACTGTACAGCAAAATATAAATATATACAATATTATAGAGATGTATACAACTATGATGACACAAACAAGTTTAATTTCACCATCTTACTGAATGGCTAATGCATAAGCCAACAAGATACAGTTAATTAAAGTGAATCTCTGAAATTGCACCCATCAGATATGACAAAATGTTTCTGCTGAATTGGTGAAATTAATTTGAATCTAAGCCATTACTGCATAGGCAGCAATTCTTTCAGTCAATTCACTTTCAAAACATTCAATAGTATTCCTGTATGGTTGCCATGAAAATTAAAATTTTGTTAAAGCTTTCATCCGTAAAAGCGGTACCAAAAAAGCTGTATTCTTATGTATCTTGTGTGGAAATGGGGTGGCCTAATTTCTAGGTTACGCAAACTAAACAAGATAAAAGAGCTGACAATACATTGGATGATACATTTTACGTAATTACATGGTTACATGGGAAAGAGGTTTCGACCTAAAGGCAGCTAGTGGGCATGTCTCTCGTATATTAGGGGGTAGGCTGTTCCAAATTATAGTACCTGAACAAGCAAAGTCTCTTGTATAAATATCAGTTTTAGAGCTTGGTATATAGAAGTTAGAATTTGTGGTAGATTTGAGTGGGCGGTTATGTACATCTGAAGTATAAGTACATATTTTTCTTTGATACTGTGGTGCCTGATCATTTAGTGACTTGTACACCATTGTTGCAATGCGAATATCTGCCATATCCGAAAATGGAAGCCATTTTAATTGACACAATAAATATAAACTTCTTGTATCATATTCGCACCGGAAATAAGTCTCACTGCTCCTTTTGGAGTTTTTGAAGCCTATCCAATTCAGTTTCGGAGTAGTTAGCCGACACGGATACACAGTAATTCAGTTGTGGAAGGACATGAGCATTGTAAAACATAATACAACATTTTTGGTTCATTAATTTAACAACATTTCGCATAATGGCTAGTAAGTAGTCCAGCTATCTTCCTACATAAATTATCTATATGTGTTTTCCAATTTAAATTAGAGTCAACTGTCACACCTAAGAGTTTGAAGGTGCCGACGTGTTCTAGTATGGCATTCTTAAACTGAGGTTGAACGATATGGTTTGTTTCAATCTACTTAGATAGCAATATTGAAAACCTTCTGAGTGTGTGAATAACAATTTAATTTGACAAAGTTGTTAATGCCTTAGTCATCAACAGCTTACAGTCAACTGGGTCTCCAATTTGTCGCGGGGTGCAGAGACGGCTACAGTTTCCAGCGCCATTGAAATTTAAACTTTGAAGCTGATAGACACTTTAAGAGCTGAAACAGGATGGGGTTACATGTTATGATTAATGCGACACAGCAGCACATCAATGCACATGGACACATACCGAGAGATATGACACGCATATATATGGGAGGTACGTGCATAGCATACTCACGTACAGATATAGGACAGAAATACATGATATATACAGCCGAGCCGGATTAAGCTTAATTTGGGCTGGGGATAATGGGTTGTGGTGGTCACTTATCAGGTGGGTCAAGGGAGGGAAGGGCTGCTGCTGCTGCTGCTGCTGCTGCTGCTGCTGCTGCTGCTGCTGCTGATGCTGCTGCTGCTGATGCTGCTGCTGCTACAACTAGCTACTAGCACCACCACCACCACCACCACCACCACCACCACCACCACCACCACTACTACTACTACTACTACTACTAATACTACTACTACTACTGCTGCTACTACTCCTACTACCACTACTACCAGCACCACCACCATCACCAGCACCACCACAACCACCACCACCACCACCACCAGCACCACCACCAGCACCACCACCAGCAGCAGCAGCAGCAGCAGCAGCAAGACCACCACCACCACCACCACCACCACCACCACCTCCACCACCACCACTACGACTGCTACTACTACCACTACTACTTCTACTGCTACTATGCCTACTACTACTACCAGCACCACTACCACCACTACCACCAGTACCACCACCACCACCACTACCACCACCACCACCACCACCACCACCTCCACTACCACTACCACTACCACTACTACTACTACTACTACTACTACTACTACTACTACTACTACTACTACTATTACTACTACCACTACTACTAATACTACTACTACTTTTTTTTTTTTGAAAATCCGAAGCTGACGCAGTCGGATACACTTCCCGTAGGAACTCCTTTAAAAAGGCTTGCAAACCCCCATAAAAAATCGGTTGAAATAGCAGGCTTTATTAATAGAATAACAATACAAACCTAACATGTCAAAACAGTGCAAGCTAAAATACTCTATTATCATATACCACAACCGTGGCATAACTACATAGAAAACATAATTAATAAAGAGCTGATAACATAACATAATTCAACAAAGACATTGCTATTTGCACACTGTGTAGTAGTAGGCCCAAATGGCGAGCATAGCTAACCAACAAGTGGTAAAGCCACTCATCAATAATTAGCAGTAAGCTACTGCTAATCATTGATGCCATTGAGCCGATTCATGACCGGCAGGCTAAGTAGATCATATGTAGATTAACGTAGCACACCGTATAGTAGTAGGGCCAAATGGCGAGTGCAGCTCGCCAACAAGTGGCGAGGTGACTCGTCAATAAGTAACAAAAAGTCACTCATTGACGCCAGTTAGCCGATTATTAAATACCCAACGGACGTAGTAGCCTTTATATAATATAATGCACAAAGCAAACGTATACAAACTATGACTACTTAGATGGCGTTCTGGGGTCACATTCTAAAATTACTTCATTGTAAGTTTTTGCAAATTACCCTGGAACAATTACACCTACAGTAAATATTTACAACAGGAAGCTAATTGTTAACTTGAAAATCGGATCACCTCCAGAATATTGACATAATGCTCATTTTACATTTAAATATTCTGATCCCAAGGTTAGGATATTCGTCAAGATTAGAGTCTCCTAAGGCATTACAATTTTAAAATAAAGGCAATTAAATTGAATTAAAATAGCATTTATCAATATACAGCAAGCAGCGAGTGTGCTAGCTTATACAAGTTCCGCTTCTGATATTTTAAGATATCCGTATTCAGTTGATACTAGGCCAGTTTTGCACCATACGTCTTTAAATCTACTTTCTCTCCCATGTTCTACTAGCCTGTAAAATTCACAATGAATGCAGTTTATCAACAATGATCGAAACATAGCTTGTATGGCTCTCTGATGGTTGTTGCCGGTTTTATCTCTGGCCTCTGAACACCGATGCTTCCAGATGGCCCACACTCCTACAGATAACAGGGTTATTAACAATTCTTTCTCCTTGCTATTAATGATTCGTCCGATAGTTGAGCAATCTTTGAACAAAATTGTTTCAGCCACTAAATTCGTATATTTGGTTCCAAATTTAGCAAGGAGCATATTGATATATACCCAAAAGCCTGTAGTGATGCGACACTGAGTAAATAGATGGTCTATCGTTTCCTCCTCAGTATTACATAATAAGCACCGGTCTGTACTTGATATTTTACACATATAAGTAAGATGACCGACCCATAGCCTTCGATGGAGTAATCGCCATGCCAGGTCCCGTGCATTTCCTGGTAGACACGGTAGATGTATTGCTTTCCAGGCATTTTTCCAGTTCTTTGGCGTGCATCCTAAATTGTTCCAATGCCTAACCACAATAGGAGTCTGTCTCCGACTTTGCATTAGAATTATATACCAGTCTCTAGATGCCATGTTGTATTTTTTATGTTCTGACATAAATACTAATGTTGGTTGCAACATATTAATGTTGCCACGTGCTTTCGGCAATTTGAACCATACAGCATGTATTGCATTCTTTATTCTAACAAATAAGCGCTGAGCATCAATATGTCTCATTGATGTTATTCTTGCTACATCTTGCATCGCAATCCATCTACGAGATTTCGGATTTACCAAGTCACGTAAATATTGAATACCATTTTTGGCCATAGAGGGCAAATATAATTCATCATCATTATCACGAATCAACTCGTTGCCCCAAAGACGTTGCTCTAAGGCATCTTCCCAACAATTGGGTTGTGGCATTGATCGTGTAACTATTTTTAAGGCTTCGAGCTGTTCTTTATATACATTTGGAATCTTTTGATGATTAGGTGGCAATTTATTGCACATAAATAAACATTCTACTGGAAATGGGTCAACGTACCTTTGGAGAAGTGCCCTTGAAATACTTGACCAGGATGAGTTTGAAGTGAGTAACTTATTCAAGAATTTCAATTTTAACGAAGCGCACTTTGCTGAACCATTAACCAAATCCAGGCCTCTGGCATGCTTTTCATTGGTGAGGATTGACTGTGATACTAAATGGGCTTTGTCCTCCCATAAGAAGGACAAAAGTAACGTGTTGATCTTTGACTCTACTGATTTGGGCATATGAACTACAGAAGCGGTATACCACAGTCCAGATAAAATTAAATTATTAAGGACAAATGTCCTGCCAAAGACAGTTAGGCGACGTCGTTTCCATTTAGTAATGCACACTTTAACTTGGATATCCTTTCTTCCCAGTTTAGTAATACATTTTGTTCTCTACTAAAGTAAATACCCAAAATTTTTATGACATCATTTGAGCAGTTAATAGCCATCACATTATCAGTTCTGCCCTTCCAATCGCCCAAAAACAATCCCTTAGATTTATCTTTATTGACTTTAAGTCCTGATGCCTTTTGAAAATCTGTTAATACTCCATTTAAAATTCTAAAATCCGTATTTTTACCCGCAAACACAGTCGTATCATCTGCATATTGAGAAACCTGTAGTGGCCTTTCTACGCCACGTATACATATTCCTTGAAAGTCATTGCGTTGCCTCAATGTGGCCCCCCAGCGATTCCATAGCTATGACGAATAGAAGCGGGGACAGTGAGCAACCCTGTCTGACACCTCGTTCCAACACTACAGGTTTGGATAGCTGATTGTTAACTAAATAGCAACTTGTTATATCAGTATATAAAATATTTACCCATTTATTAAATCTTGAACCAAAGCCAATATGGTCTAAAGACTTAAACAATAAATCCCATTCTAGTCTGTCAAACGCCTTCTCGTTATCAAGTGCTATTATTGCTGCTGGGATACACTCCTTTTCAACAAATTGAATAAGGTCCCGTATAAGCAGTGTTGTTTAATATTGATCTTCCTGGCACAGAGCATGTTTGATCATCATGAATGACTTCGCCTAGGACTGCGCCAAGTTTTAATGTTAGTTCCCGAGTAATAATCTTATAATCTACACAGAGTAGAGAGATTGGTCTACAATTCTGTATTTTATTTCTGTCACCCCTCTTGTATATAAGCCGAACATATGCTTGGGCCATCGATGTAGGGAGATGCCCTTGCTTAAAAATGCTGGTTGCTATTTCTTCTAGTACTGGCCCAAATATGTGCCAGAATGTTTGATACAATTCAACTGGAAGTCCGTCACATCCAGGAGACCTTTCTAACTTCATACCTTTGAGGGATTTTGTCAAATCATCAATTGTTATTGATTGGTCACAGCTTTCGCGACATGAATCTGGAAGTCTTTTCGTTATATTAGCTAAAACATCTCTAGTTGCAGTTTCCTCGCTTCCCTCAGATTTATACAATGATTTGTAAAATTCGGATACTGTTTCAATCATTTCTGCATTTGAGCACACTGCTACTCCATCATTAGTCTTCAGTGAGCGCATTAATTTCTCTATACCTCTTGCTTTTTTCCAAATTACAAAAGTAACGTGTAGGCTTTTCGCCCTCGGTGTGCATTTGTGCTCTTGACCGTATTTTGGCGCCATCAAACTGATATTGCTCTATTTCATTTAGTCTACCTTTTAATTTAACTAATAGTTCGTAATAATTATATTCCCCATCATTAATTTTCTTATTAATTTTACACAATGACCTCTGAAGCGCCTTTTTACGCTTTCGTATTTCACGTGCTTTCCTAATGGAATACTGCCTTGAAATATATTTCAGGTCTGATTTAGCATCTTCCCACCAGTCTGTTATACATTCATACGAACCTCTTCTTTCATCCCAATGCCTCCAACAACTTTCCACACATTTGTGGTAGCAACTATCTCGTAGCAATGCTACATTAAGTTTCCAAAATCCATCTCCTCGTTTGACTTAGTCAGCATTGTCTACTGTGATGGAAAACATATTGTGATCAGAGAAAGTTACTGGTTTTATGTTAGTTTTACACATGTAACCTTTCAATGAACGTGCTACATAGATCCTGTCTAACCTTGAAGCTAACCTTCCATCGGTTGAAAACCAAGTAAATTCCTGGCCTTCTGGATTTTCAATCCGATAAGTGTCTAACAAGCTTTTATTTTCACAAATGTGTTTCAAAATATTATGCGATGTGTCATTAAAATTAGACCTAGAGTTTCTGTCTTTAGCCTCGTCTAATATGCAATTAAAGTCACCGCCCATAATTAGGTTTTCAGGCGTTCTGTCTTGACTTATTGTGGAAACATCATTTAGAAATTCACGGCGCAATTGATGAGAGGTAGGTGCATAATGGCACATCAAATTTAAACTTGTGTTTAGTACATCAATTGATACACAAATCCATCGTCCATTTGGATCTGATGACGACGATATAACGTCAACATAGTTGAGACAGTGGGGCAGGATAAGAATGGCCACTCCCGCACTATTATCTTGTGATAAAGAAAGAAAAATCTGCCCTTTTGAAATATCTTTGAGAGATTCATACACATCAGCTCTTTGAATTTTTGTCTCTTGTAGAAAAGCAATATCAACTCTCTCATTTGCTAATTCTTCAAGCAAGTGGCGCTGCTTGAATTCGGTATTTAATCCTCTGCAATTGATGGTGCAGATAATCATAATTTGTAAAATGATGTTTACAACCGCCATCATTAGATTAACTAGATTTGTTTTTTTAGCTCGTTTCTTAGACCATTTACCTAACTTTCCTGCGAATTCAATATTTCCTAGTTCTACCACAGACAAATATTCATATTTGGAAATATCAGAATCATGGCGCAGTAGACGATATTTCACGCCTCTCGCCGTTACCTATGGCACTAACACTTCACCCCCTTCTGATCGGTACATTACCATTTCATCTTTCATCTGTGAACTCTGTGTTTGAATGGACACATCTCATTCAGCAACTGACATTGTATCATCATCCATATCATTTACTTCAATCTCAGATTCTGAGCTATTGTCTTCTTTATGACGCTTATTGCTACTTAAGTAACATTTGGCAGGAGCATCATTTACCATATCTTCAAGCTGACTTAAATCAAGTGGGCTTAGCGGAAAACCGACTGAACTTTCTGTCTTCTGAGTCCTAAACTTATCCTGTCCTAATTTTAATTCATCTTCTAAGGAATTGTAAACTGGCTCTTCTGTAAGATCATCATTTTCCTGCGTGTCTTTAACAGCAACGTTTGGCTCCACTGCATTTTGAGTATTTTCTTGACTTAAGGTTATACCCTCCTCTAATACATGAATTTCATCAACTGTAGTTACTTTAACAGGATTTGATGATTTGTTTGTGTCATTTACAGTCGCATGAACCAAAACAACAGCTTCCATAGCGGTTGGTTCAGAAGCATTTGACTCAGTTACATCCTTTAATGGACGATTATCTCCTGATACTGAGGGCTTGTTTTGATTTTTTGGACAGCGCCATTTAAAATGGTCAACTGAACCACAGAGCAAACATTTGTTTCGATTGGGACAATCTGTTGCCAAATGGTCAGTACTTAGGCAGATCCGGCATTCTTTAATTTGCCCTCTATACCATAAGGGCAGGACAAAGCTGCCATCAAGCGTCAATCTGCTTGGTAAAGCGCTATCCACTTTATCAAACCAAATACATCTTACACCGTTTTCTAGCGTTCTGTCAAAGGGATACGTTTCCCGTTCAATCTTTTGCACTTTGCCATACTTCTTGAGTTCACTCATGATTCTGTCATCTGGAATTTCTAGTGGAACTTTCATCTTCACTAGCAACCTATCTGACTCGATTTCCTCTACGTTACAAACTTCACCTTTTACAATAAGAACATCTTCCAGAAGCTTTTCCTTGACCCCCTCATTTGACACTGTTACATTCCATACAGTTTTAGTAACATTGATAAGCCCCTGCAAAGTAGCAGGTCCCGCGCCAACGACGTCTTTTAACCCATGATACACGTCGATAGCCGTGACACCCCACCCCTTAGTTCTTATTTTAAGGCTTAGGGTACGCCTATAGGTTGCCATGGTGGTTTATCAAAGGAGGAACCCCATACTACTACACTATATAATAAATATAAACTTATATAACACGTCAGGGAAAGAGCAAACACTAAAAAAATAGTGTCCCCTTTTGAAACCCTGACGTCTACCAACAAATATACGAATAGAGAGTACAGTCGTATATTTGTTAGTTTGAACCACTTTCTAAGTGGTTCACTAACACCTAGCCGATTAAAGTATACCAACAAATATATGAATAGATAGTACAGTCATATATGTGTTAGTCTGTTCGAGTTTACCTGGGACAGCCAACTGACTATAAGGATTTATATAGTTAAATAACTAGGCTTGTGCTTACAAATGAAAAAGGAATTAAATCCACTCACTCAAGTGATCTTGCCGAATATAATGCGCTAGCCTACGAACTATAGACATAGCAGACTGGCGCGGGGAGAAATGTATTGCATTGACCACAGTAAGAGGTGCCCTATTAAATGGCGGAAACCGCCAGCTAAGAGGAATGTCTTTAGAAAATGGAGACACAAAATGCGCTCCAACCAAGACAAGAATTTACAAATTAAACATAAAGTTTGAAAGGAAATACTAATACGAAATATATGTATAAAATTTATCTACAAAATCGCGCTAGAAACTAGCAAATTCGGGCAGTAATTGCAGAGCTAAATAAACGCGTGCGTTCACTTCGCGTACTACTACTACTACTACTACTACTACTACTACTACTACTACTACTACTACCACAACTACTACTACTACTACTGCTACTACTACTACTACTACAACTACTACTACTACTACTACTATTACCACTACTATTACTACTACTACTACTACTACTACTACTACTACTACTACTACTACTACTACCACTACTACTACTACTACTACTACTACTACTACTACTACTACTACTACTACTACTACTTTTTTTGTTTGTTTTTTTTTGAAAATTCGACGCTGACGCAGTTGGACAAACTTCATGGAGGAACTCCTTTAAAAAGGCTTGCAAACCCCCCGAAAAAAACCTGGTGAACTAGTAAGTCTGATTAATATTACACCAAATAAAAGATAAACAACATATCTAACTAACGAGCATTAATACACTCTATAAATACATACCGCTTAAAAGGTATAGATACAAAACAATAAGCTGATAAAGATGTGACAGCAAAACAAAACTTAACAAAGGTATTACTATTCAATCCAGGTGTGGTAGTAGACCCGTGTGGCGAGTGCAACTATCCAACAAATGAAAAGTGACTCATCAATCAATGACAAAGATGTCAATCATTGACGCCAGTGGGCTGATTTATAAAGATCAGCAGGTCTAGTAGCATTCAGGTAGCATAACACATATAGTCGGCAGGAAAATTACAGAAACATAGATGGCGCTCTTGTTTACATTTTCGATCTACTTTATTGTAAGGTTTTGTAAATTACCCGGGAACAAATAACCCTATAAATCCCTGTGCAAGTTTCTAAAATTACCCGGGACGATTTTATAATTCAATGGCAGCTTACCTTATCGATTGATTGTTAAATTACCCCAGTCTGTTTATTTGTTAACATGAATTATTAAACATAACAATAACAAAGTGCAGACTAAAATGAATTACAGGACACAGATTAATTAAAAGACACAGATAAATCAGCTGTAGTAATTACATGATTTAAGCTAGTGCAGGCTCATTTATTTTTACAGTTCCCAACTGTATTGAAACTATGTTTGTTTTGCACCATATGTCCTTGAATACTTTTTCTTTACCATGCTGCTTTAATCTAAAATATTCGCAAGGAATATGATTCAGCAGCAATGAACGAAATATTGCCTTTATTGCTCTATTGTGATTGCCCATAGATGGATTTTTCGTCTGTGCACACCGATGTTTCCAAATGGCCCAAACACCTATGGCTAGAATTGTTATTAAAATAGTCCTTTCAGACTTCATGATATTTACACCGCTTGATCCAAATTCTCTAAATAAGTATACATGCGTTTCTAGAACAATGGGCTTTGCTCCAAATTGTGCCAAGATTTGGCTGATATAGTCCCAAAATTGTGACGATATTGGACATTCCGCAAATAAATGCTCGATTGTTTCCTCGTCTGTTTGACATAAGTAACACCTATCAGAAGCCGTAATATTGCACTTGTATGTCAAGTGTCCCACCCATAACCATCAATGTAGTAATCGCCACAATAAATCATGAGCCATATTTGGTATGTATGGAGAATGTAAGATTTTCCATACATTTTTCCAAATGGATGGTTTATAGCTTGAGTCATCGCATCTCCTAATTGCACTGGGAGGTGTTACTTGTTTTCGTCTCATAATGTGGTACCATTCTTGGATCTCATCTTGTATTTTAACATCTCATCATCAAGAACTAATGCAGGTTATGGAGTCAAACTATTATTATTTACATTTGGCAGATGAAACCATTCAATTGGTACAACATGTTGTATTTTATTTAGCAACTGCTGGACATCTATATGCCTCATATGTGTTTTTCTAGCTAATTCTTGCATTGAAATCCATCTACGTGTTTGAGGGTGTATCATATCAGATAAATGTTGAATGCCATATTTTGCAACGGACGGTAGATAAAGTACTGCATTGTTATAACATATATTACTATTGCCCCACAATTGCTGTTCTAGTACTTCCTTCCAGTACGCAGGTGGAGGCATGTATCTGTCAAATATTTCTAACTCCTTAACTTGATCTTTAAACACATCTGGTATCATTTGGCTATTCGGAGGTGGCTTCTTTGAGGTGAAAACATGCTCCGCCAGAAACGGTTCTACAATTCTCTTCAGGAGAGCTCGTGAAACACATGCCCACGTCTCATCTGATGTAATAAGATCATTCACAAATTTTAACCTTAAAGAAACACATTTCACTTTAAAATCAATTAAATCAAGTCCTCATTCTAACTTAGCATTATTGAGAATACAATGGGAAACTAAATGATACTTTTCTTCCCATATGAATGACAATATCAACTCATTAACCTCCCTTTCTACATGTTTTGGCATGTGTACAACAGATGATGTATACCATAGCCCAGATAATGCCAAGTTGTTGACAACAAACACCCTACCAAAAATTGAAAACCGACGAGGCTTCCAATTTGCTAATATTCTCTTAAGCTTAGATACCCGTTCATTCCAATGTTGTGTTGTATTCGGTTTCCTGCTAAAAGAGATGCCTAAAATTGTAATGGTATCATTAGACCAATTGATTTCAAGTGGGTGGTCATTCCGCTCTTTCCATGGCCCCACAAATAATCCTTTGGATTTTCCTTTATTGATTTTCAAACCAGATGCATTTTGGAACTTTTCTAGCACGTGGTTTAAAATTGCAAAATCATTATCTGAACTAGCAAACACAGTTGTGTCATCAGCATATTGTGACAGCTTAAGTGGTCTTTCTATGCCAAGAATACATATGCCTTGAAAGTTATTATTTTGCCTCAATGCTATGCCAAGGGATTCCATCAAAATAACAAATAATACTGGCGATATGGAACACCCCTGTCTAACATCACGTTCTAAGACAATTTCTCTGGATAATTGATTGTTCACTAAATAGCTATTCTTGATATCCGTATATACAATCTTAACCCATTTAATAAAGTTTGAGCCTAACCCAATCGATTGCAAAGAATTAAAAAGAAAATCCCATTCCACACGGTCAAATGCCTTTTCGTTGTCCAAGGCAATCACAGCTGAAGGGATGCTATCCTTCTCAACCAATTGTATAAGGTCTCTTATTAACATGGTATTGGTTAAAATTGTCCTCCTAGGTACAGCACATGTATGCTCTGTTCCAATGATTTCCTCTAAAACACTACCTAGTTTCAATGTTAGAGCTCAGGATATTATTTTGTAGTCTACACATAGTAGAGAAAGTGGTCTGTATTTCTGAATTAGACGTCTGTCATTTCGTTTATATATTAGCCTTACGTATGCCCTAGCCATAGTTGGTGGTAAATGGCCTTTCTCCAAAATGGCAATAGCTAATTCTTCCATTATTGGACCTACAAGGTGTGAAAGGGTTTGGTAAAATTCAACTGGAAGGCCATCAACCCAGCCCCCCCCCCCCCGTGATCTTTCTAGTTTCATAGCTTTAAGGGATTTAGTTAAATTTTCTAATGTTAGGGGTTGATCACAAAATTCACTATCTGTGTCTGACACCTTTTTATCTATATTTGCTAACAAATCCAATGTTGCATCTTCATCAATTCCCTCTGACTTGTACAATGACTCATAGTAATTGCGTACAATAGTACTCATTTCATTGTTGGAAAAGAGGGTTGAACCTTCTGGCATGTTTAATGAGCACATCACCTTATCTATTGCCCGTGCTTTTTCTAATGTGCAAACATATCGGGTTGGCTTTTCCCCTTCTGCGTGCATCTGGGCTCTTGCTCTAATTTTTGCACCCTCAAACGCATATTGTTCTATATCTCTTATTTTACTTTTAATTTTAACCAGTAATTCATAATAATTATCTTCACCATTATTTACTTTAGCATTAATTTTCATCAGTGATCGATGAAGTGTTTTCTTGCATTTGCGTATTTCCCGTGCTTTTCTAATAGCATACTTTCGGGAAACATACTTTAAATCCAGATTTACATCATCCCACTATTGCAATGTGCTCTTATATGATGCTTTCCTATTAATCCAATGTTGCCAACAACACTCTATATTATTCTTATACATTTCTTCTCCCAACAGTGTTGTGTTTAATTTCCAAAACCCAACCCCTTTTGTTACCCAATCAGCATTGGCAAAGGTTACACAAACCATGTTATGAGCTGCGAATGTGACTGGCTTAATATTAACATCTCTCCAGTACCCTGTCAACGAACCATTCACATAAATCTGTCAATCCTTGAACCAACTTTACCATCGGCCGAAAAACATGTAAGATTTTTACCACGAGGTTTTGATATTCTATAGGTGTCAACTAAATTTGTATTATCACATATTTCTTTTAAGAGTCTATGTGATATATCAGTATAAGTTGAAGTTGCATTCCTGTCATTTTCTTTGTCTACGACACAATTAAAGTCACCACCCATGATTAAGTGGTCAGTGATGTTATCTAGTGCGGTTGTAGACATCTCATTAAAAAAATTGCGACGTAGTTGATGAGATGCAGGTGCATATATACACAACAACGTGAAACGTGTTTGTTGTATATCTAGCGTGACTCTCACCCATCGACCATTTGCACCTGATACTGAAGAGATTATATTTACATAGGCTGAACAACGAGGGAGTATAACAATTGCTTCAATTGCTACACCTGCACTATTATCTTGAGATAACGAATAGAATATTCTGGATACAGAAATCTTTTCTAAATTATCGTATGATTCTGACTTCTGAATGTTTGTTTCCTGTAGCAAAGCAATGTCAATCTGCTCATTTTTCAGAGTCTCTAGTAAGTGACGTTGCTTTATGTCACTATTTAAGCCTCTACAATTGAGTGTGCAAATTAGCATAACAAGTAAAATAATGTGTATAACCGGCATTATTAACCTAACTAGATTTTGTTTTTTTCGACCCTCTCTTAGACCATTTACCTATTTTACTCGCAAAGATGCACTACTTAGCTAAACTTTTTCCAAATGCTTATATTTTAATATATCTGAATCATGACGCAGATGCCTATATTTAACCACTTTTGCCATCAGATATGGAACTAACACCTCTCCTGCCTCTGACCTGTAGATGACCATTTCATTGGGTGATTTAGAACTGTGTTTGAATGTATATATCGGACCCAGCGACTGACATTTTATCGTCTTCTATATTACTTTCTTCTATTTCTGATTCAAAACTCTCTCCATCTTTCTGTCGCTTTGTTCCACTCAATCGATCCGAGACACCAATTACTTCTCTATATTATTTAGATCGTCTAGATTGAGTGTACTCAGTGGAAAATTAAAGTTAGTTACAGTATCTTGCGACCTGAATTTTACTTGTCCTAAATTAAAATCTCTCTTCCAGAGGGCATTGAGCATCATCTTCAACGTGTGTGGAATTAGCCTCTCTGACATCAGACTTGGATTGACTTGTTACTGGAGTAAGACGTATCCCCTCATCTAGAACCTCTATTTCATCGCCTGCAACTACAGTGATTGGATTCTTAGATTTTTCACTATGCTTCTCATTAACATGGACTTCAGCTACAATCTCAGCAACTACTGGTTCGATGACATTTTCTTTAGCAACGTGCTTCCCATTAACATGGATTTCAGCTACAATCTCAGCAGCTACCGGTTCTATGACATTCTCATTAGAGACAACTTGCTCTGCACTTTTATCAGCACCCTTTTTGACATATTTGTTCTGCGGGCATCGAAACTTAAAATGATCAGATGATCCACAAACTAGACATTTGTTTTTGTTAGGGTAATTTGTTGCAAGATGTTCTGTGCTTAAACAGATTCTACACTCTTTGATTTGCCCCCTGTACCATAATGGCAAGACAAATCGACCATATATCGTGACCTTACTTGGGAGAGGTTGTTCTACCTTTTCGAACCAAATTCTTCTGATGCCATTTTCTAAGTTTCGACCAAATGGATAGATCTCGTGTTCTACTTTGTCCACTTTGCCATACTTGATCAATTCATTGATAACCCGTTCATCTGGGATCTCTAATGGAACCTTCATCTTGACTAATATACGATCAGACTCTATTTCCTCCACATTACACACCTCACCCTTCACGACAAGGACCTCATCGAGCAACTTTTCCTTCACACTTTCATTAACTACGGTGACATTCCATACAGATTTGGAAACGTTAATGAGACCTTGAAGGACCTGTGGCCCTGCCCCAACTACATCCTTCAACCCATGATACACCTCAATTGCCGAAACACCCCAAGCCTTTGTCATGATTTTAAGACTCAGGTTACGCTTATAAGAGGTTGCCATGGTGTTTTAATTAAAAGATGAAACCCATTCTACTACAATATATAAAGGGTAATACAAATATATAATACCAAGACTTCAGGGAAAGAGCTAAACACTAAATAAATAGTGTCCGCTTTTGAAACCCTGACACCTACCAACAATTATGCGAATAGATAGTACAGTCGTAGATTTGTTAGTTTGAATCACTTTCTAAGTGGTTCACTAACACCTAACCGATTAAAGTGGTTTCCTAATGCATACTAACATATTACAGTCATATATTTGTTAGTCTGTTCGAGTTGACCGGGGACAGCCAACTGACTATAAAGAGTTATATAATCAAAGTACTAGGCTTGCGCTTACAAATGACAAAGGAATAAAATCAACTCACTCAGGCGATCTTGCCAAAATATAATGCGCCAGCCAACGAACTATAGAAATAGCATACTGGCGCGGGGAGAAAAGTATTGCATTGACCACAGTAAGAGGACCTAGTAAATGGCGGAATCCGCCAGCTAAGAGGAGTGCCTTTAGAAAATGCTGACACGAAATGTGCTCAAACCAAGACAAGAATTTACAAAGTAAACATAACGTTCGAAAGGAAATAGCAATACGAAATATATGTATAAAATTTATCTACAAAATCGCGCTAGAAACTAGCAAATTCGAGCAGCAATTGCAGAGCTAAATAAACGCGTGCGTTCACTTCGACTACTACTACTACTACTACTACTACTACTACTACTACTACTACTACTACTACTACTACTACTACTACTACTACTACTACTACTACTACTACTACTACTACTAATATTATTATTATTATTATTATTATTATTATTATTATTATTATTATTATCAATACTACTACCACTACTACTACTACTACTACTACTACTACTACTACTACTACTACTACTACTACTACTACCACTACTACTACTACTACTACTACTACTACTACTACCACTACTACTACTACTACTACTACTACTACTACTACTATTACTACTACTACTACTACTACTACTACTACTACTACTACTACTACTACTACTACTACTACTACGAGAGGTGTTCGGTTTATTTTGACACAAGATTGCACGATTTCTTGCTGCACACTTTTGGTCACTTGTCTCACTCACAATACCTTTTTACAAAGCCCACGAGCTTACCGACACGCTAGTTTAGTTTGTTAAATGTTTTCAACATGCCAAGAGATAAAATAAGCGAGAGAGCGGAGGGTGTAATTCTCCATCTTTTGAGGAGGGGAATGACGCCATCACTGATCAGAAATGAACTTTTGAAAGAAAATATCAGTGTCAGTGTGGGGACCATTTATCGCGTAAAGAATAACATCGGAGAAGAACGACAATTGACGAATCTAACACATGGAAAATCTGCTACGTTGAAAATCAGAAGAAGACGAACTGTAGTATCAAAACAAGTGATAGACAAAGTGAAGAAAATGATAGCAAGAATTAACCCACCAACACAACGTGAGATGAGCAATCTATTAGGAATTAGTTTTGGATCCGTAAATAACCCCATAAACAGTGTTATCAAGGCAAAACTGAGGAAAGAAATGTTTGGTTCATAAACTATCCCTAGAGCAGATTGAAAAGAGGAGGAAGAGGACCTAGAGGCTGTACCTGAAGCTGTGTGCGGGGAAGTGGAAAAACTTTGTCACCACAAATGAGGCTATGTTTTATCTAGGTGGAAGCTACGGAAAACGGCGAGTCTGTTATGTTAGGAAAGGACAAATTGATATGGATAAGTTGAAGTTTGTTAAACGTGACAGTTTCGCGCCTGGTTTCATGGTATGGGCAGGCGTTCGTCATTACGGAAAGACCAGTCTTAAATTCATTGATCGGAATGTGAAAATCAATGCTGATTATTACATCAAACATGTTTTGAGACCCGATTTGAAACATGATGTTCCCAAATTATTCCCAGGGAACAAACAGAAGGACGTGGTTTTTCACCATGATAGTGTCTCCTCTCATACTGCACGAAAGAGCTTAACATACTTAAAGCAGTACAATGTTAAATTCATTAGCCCTGAAGAATGGATGCCGAAGTCGCCGGATGCTGCCCCTATGGACTTTAGTATCTGGGGGATTGTCAAGCACCATCTACAGAAGTGGAAAGTTGCAAGTCCTAACAGTCTAAAACGTGCCCTCAAAACCGAATGGAAGGCACTAAGTCAAACTGTGATCAATAAAGCCCTTTCTTCTTGGCCTAAGCGCTGTAGACTGATATATCATGCTCATGGCTCTCAAATTGAACATCTTCTGTAATGAAATTATTTTGTGATAAATTATTGTTGATTAAATACTTATTTGAAATTTGTGACAAAATAAACTGAACACCTCTCGTACTACTACTACTACTACTACTACTACTACTACTACTACTACTACTGCTGCTGCTGCTGCTGCTGCTGCTGCTGCTACTACTACTACTACTACTACTACTACTATTATTATTATTATTATTATTATTATTACTACTACTACTACTACTACTACTACTACTACTATTATTATTATTATTATTATTATTATTATTATTACTACTACTACTACTACTACTACTACTACTACTACCACTACTACTACTACTACTACCACTACTACTACTACTACTACTACGACTACTACTCTACTACTACTACTACTACTACTACTACTACAACGACGACGACGACGACGACAACGACTACCTATCACATGCGTGTATTAGTTGCTCCATAATAGCCAGAAAAACACAATGATGTGGTGAACTTTATGTAGAATGTTGATGAGGGATATGGCCTGATATCATAGCTACTTTTATTTCGCCACTGCGACTATATGATGTACCATTTTCGACAATATACTACAACCCTTCTAGCGGAAGATTAGTATCCACCCCAGTCGATATAACACGAGGTTTGACAGATATTGCTTATAAAGTAGGATGGTAAAATGCTGTCGACACTCCAATCAGAGGTAGCTGAGTATAAAGCTATTAAAGTAAAAGGGTAATTATGCTGAAAAACTTCAAAGATGAGGTTAGATAAGCGGAGTTATACTAAGATTGAAAGGATAGTCGAAGGTACCAGAAAGAATTGTTAGTTGGTAGAGTTTGTTAAGTGAACATCTCAATATATTTGACCCAGAAGAGAAATTTGAGTTCATTCGCACTACAGTATAACACCATGGATAGGCCATTGTTTGTTCAGCATCAGGTTCGTAATGAGGAAGAGAAGAATCTAATAGTGAGGGTAGGTGAGATGTGTATCCAAGGAACGTTGGACGCTTACAAATTCACATGCTGCCAGAGCGTGTTTATGAAGTTCTTCCATCTAACAGATCAAGACAACATGAAGAGTTGGGGAAGTGGTAGAGAGCTGTAGATTTTACTCAAAGAGGGAGCTCTCACTCCCATTCGGACAGGGGTGGTCTGATAATAAGTTCAACACTTAATAGACAACAACTTTCTAGCAAGCAGGTTGGATTGATAATGAATGAAGATATATTATAAAGATCATCAAGTATGTGTTTGAACTGCCCACGACATGGGTTGTGAGTGAGGGAGTGAGTGATTGAGTGAGTGGGTGGGTGGGTGAGTGCGTGGGTGGGTGGGTGGGTGGGTGGGTGGCTGGGTGGCTGGGTGGGTGGGTGGGTGGGTGATTCTATAAGTATGTGTATGTAAGTTGTATTGCTATGTATGTATGGTTGCTGTAGTAGAAACATCCTACAGCTGCATTCCAGTCTTCTTCGCTTTTGCACACTGTGTGTTTTCCTCAGCCAAAGTCGTTAGCTTCCTCAGATCCATTCCTGATTTAACCGTACCGACTCCTGCTTTATTGATGTCACCTTGCAGCATTCTTAGCATATTTATGCAGTGACGTCCTCTCCTAGTGTTGCATTTGCTGGCTCCCAGTAAGAAGAATTCCAAGGCTCACTGTCCTGGTGTGTCCCCTAGCATGCTTAGCACATGGCCAAACATGGACTATCTTCGCTATCCGACTTTTACGTACAGCGGCGATGTATTGAACATCTCGCATATTTTGAAACTAATTTGGCTCGGTGCAGCAACAACACTCCGTCAAATTAGTTTCAAAATATTTAACAGCCTACCTGTATAGTTTTCTGGAAATTGATAGTCAATGAGTTCAGCGATCGGTCGATCCCAACACTAGCGAGGTGTAAGTGGAGCTTAGCCAGAGCTGGGTGGGTCATAGCTAAAACTGGAAAGACCCATTCAAACTCAACGATTAGGTAATTTGCTGAAAATTGAGAACGTAATTTGAGTCGAAACTGTTGCTGCCATAATAACCTCCATGATAACTCAGCTTACTGGGCCAACACTGGAACAATACCAAAACAATAGGTACGGTATTGGCCCAGTACACCAGCAGCGACACCTTTCGGTCAAATTAGGTTCAAAATAGTCAACATGATCCTCCTTATATCAGGAATAATTTGTCTATCGCGGTCTGTACTTTTAAAGTGCTAAACGTCTGACTGCTGTATTTTTGCAGACGACATAGTCCAGAGCTTACAGCTTTGGATCGGCTAACTATTTCGAAACAAATTTGACTGCAAGTCTTTGCTGGCTAAGCTACAAACAACTTTCAGTCAAATTGTTTTCAAAATATGCAGCAAGTCAAGATCCTTCGCTCATTGAAAGCAGTGTATGATGGCTGCAACCCGTGAGACAGTGAATACCCATACAGTTATACAATTTATCCCAATTTCAACTTCAGGTAGGCGCTAATTACACAGAGGAATTCTTTCACGAAGAAGTGATTAGAACAACAATGGCGATGACGCATACTAATTATATCTCACCTCTTAATTTCCTTGTTTCACTTTTGAATTAAAACTGGTCTGAATACGGTGATGCACCTATCAATGAACCAAGCGCCAATCACAATGCATTTAGAGAATGTCTCGAATCATTTCCCGTATTGATAACCAACAACGTATTTAATATCATTAACACATTTTGGTATCCTCACTAACAGTATTCTACTAGTGTACCGCGTCTATTATAAACGTTATAAGACACCAGCGGTCTGTGTTATATTTAGCCTGGGTGTCTCTGATTTGGGTGTCTGTATTGCTGCTGTGCTGTTTAATAGCCTGATATTTCCTTTCGTCCAAGGCCCATTGTGGTTGTACAACGTGATAACATGTGTTTTGTCGCTCTCATATATAGTCAGCAATTATCATATAGCAGTGTTTGCTGTTATCAGGTAAGTGCATTATTCATCATCATCATTATCGCCTTCTTCTTCTTCTTCTTCTTCTTCTTCTTTTTCTTCTACTTCTTCTTTTCTTCTTCTTCCTCTTCTTCTCCCCCTCTTCTTCTACATCATCATCATCATCATCATCATCATCTTCTTATTCTTCTTCTTTTTCTTGTTCTTTTTCTTCTTCTTCTTAGCGGAAGCTGTGAAGAATGGAAGTTCGTGAAATTATGTACATTTATGATACTTAACCTAGTATTTACAATACATTATGTTTTCTTCTTCTCCTCCCCTTTTTCTTATTCTTCCTAAGTTAGTTATAAAATTAATAGCTTAAATAGACAGCTGAACCAATCTACATGAGTCTTCACATGATACTTGTATTTACATCCTGGGGCCTTTGCTGTCAGCTTTTAATTTGGTAGGTGTCGACAATGAAACTTCACATACTGCTGGGACCCAATATAATCGAATTCTTGACATAGAATGAATTGATTTAACCATATTCTTTTGTAAATATCTCGTGTCCCAAGTCAAAACAAATACAGTTCAAGGTCTGTCTCTAACGGCAATGTCTGTTATTGGTCAAGTAGGTCGACGACCATCTTCAGTTTTCCATGATCTTTGTTTTAAAAGTTCAAGTTCTGGGGCATTTGAGTGAGTGGTGAAACAGTGTGGATCTATATAATAGAAAGAAGAAGCTCTATGAGAACCCGTTATTGACGGCCATCTTGATGACATCACAAAATACAAGAAGAGATACATCTCTGGAAATTTTGAGGATGTCTACGTGGTAATTTGGGAACCATAATTCGCTAGGTACTAGACATGGCTGCCACATAGAAATCGAAGGCAGCGTAGTGGGGACATCTTGACAATTTTTTATTTGGAGGTGCTCGACTGTGAACATTAACATACTGGTTGGAACTACTAAGAATTAATATTTGACAAATATCGAACATGATTCAATTTTAGCGGTGTTTGGACACCTCCTGCATAACCCAGTGGCGGCACCAGGACACGTTTGGCAGGGGTGAAATGAAAGATAGATTTGCTTCCTTGCAGAAGGCATTTGTGGACAGATTGATGGGGTGTGGGTTTCTCCACCAGGATGCTTTGGAAATTGGAGGACCTGAGATGTTATTTTCTACATTCTGCGTGATTAACCACATCATGAATAGAGTAAAAGTATCCAGTCAATGTAAGCAGTGTCATTGTAGTAAACATGATCATATTTGCAATAGTGTATATTTCAACAGGATAACCGCATAGCAAATCTCCATTTCTAGTTTCATGCTGTTGATCTATGGAAGTCTAGTGCCCTATAGATTATCGCACGGCAGCATTATGGGGGGGGGGGGGTGATGAGATACTGTCACCGAAAGTTCTCTTTTGTCACATATTTCCATAATGTTCTCCAAAATGTGTTACTGTGTCAAATGCGTAGATGAACTTGCCTGCGTCGCAAAGGCAATTATTTAGCGGTCCAGAGGCGGAGCGGAGGGTGCATGTGGCAACCTCTCGCCCTCCCACTCCCGCAAATAGGACTATCGTGCCGCACCTCATGTGCCGTTCTCTTTCCAGCAACTGCACCTATACAAGTAAGCATTCCCATAATATACTCTCTAGATACATCGAGAGATGCAGAGGACAGGATCCGATAACATTTAAATTCCACGAATGCTGCCCTATCCTGTCTGGTGTGCGTTTTCTCCTCCCTATGTATACATACATTCACACACGATTGCAACTGACAAGGCAATTCGACGCTGGTTGAGACCTGCGAATGTTGAGATGAAATCAAATTTTGGTCTGGACTTTTGAGGGGTGATATAGACAAATATATATTTGGGGTCATATACACCTAGCTGAGTGAAAGACTTGTATCTGAGGGATCAGCATACAGAGACAATGTCTTCGCGGATCCTTTTCCAGCACATATTGGCATCTAGATTCTTCTGGGGAGCACATGCATGTGGGTAAGTAAGAATAGAACTTCAGCTGGCTGTACAATTATTCGATCTCTGTCCATTTTCTCGTAAACATTTGCGACGTCGGCGGCTTTTATTAGAAATGGTCATATTTAGAAAGCCCTTGTGACAGAGAACATCACCGGGTGACAGGCAGACATAGATATGACAGATGTATATCACACCTACAACAGAGTCTATCCCATGGATGTAATGATATGGAATATTTTCCTTTTAGAATATATCGTCAAATGCTGATAACACAAGATCTGCATGACCATCACTGGTTTAGCACTGGTTTTCGATGAATCCAACATTACGGTCCCTCATTACGAGTAACATATCTTATGCATCAAATAATTTTTCCATTCAAACTCCAGTGACGCTAACGCGGACATTAACGCATTTGCAACATGCTGTATGTAACTAGCTGCATGCTATGTCGTGAACTTTGCATGTAATTATGTATCATATGCACTTTACATATATTTGCCAAACTGCGGATAGGTCAGTCTATTATCACATCTTAATTGTTGCTGGAATTGAGTATGCCATTAAGACAAGTTAATTGAGGAAATCCTACATAAAACGATTATGAATAGAGTATGTTTAGAAAACTCAACAAATCTGAAAAACATCTCACGGACTACTATGGGCAAACGATATCTAAATTTCCAAATTGCTGAGCAATCGCTGGCAACATATTAATGACCATCTCTTAATCAACAACGTCAAGAGAAGCAACTCTCAGGAGATAGGATCTAGATGACTGGGATAATCATATTTAACTAAAGAAGGGCGTTACAATAGTGTCACAAGGTGATTGGAGGTCAGGATTTTGATGCCATTACAAATCCCAAACATATATCCTTTAGAACCGCTATATTATACATGATCATTAAAGTTTAACTAATTTTACTTTTCCAAATTTACACGTGTTGATTGAGATGCAACTTCGGTCAAAGCAACTTGCGCCATGAAAACTAGCTAAGTCCTGAACATTAACTACCATCTTGATGGTATCACATATCAGAGAGAAAGCGATTTCTCTACGGCGTTTAGTGGTATCATTTTAACTGGACACACAGTAATGGTAGGACAAAAGTATGTTACGCTCTCCAAAATATTGCTTCCAAGGTTTAATAAAATGTCAGGCCTGTTTTTATTTGAAGAATTTAATTTTTTTGTAGAAAGGAGTATCGGATAAAATGCATAACAAATTAAATCTTTATGGCAGTTGAATAAGTTTTCGTTGGCTTTTTCCTGACAAGTAAGGTTTGTCTTTCACGTATTGTTTAATATGTATGTTCCAGCACTTAGATTTTTTTACATTCCAATTGATACCACTGTCAATGGTTTTAGAATATGCATGTATAAAGTGTTCAGTCTGTTCTTGCTCGCTAACAGCAATATAATTATTAAGACCCCGATTAGAAGAGGGGCTTTGATATATACTCCACACACATCTTAGTTGCCTTCTATGATGCTGTAGATTAACCTTAGGTAGGGTGCGCTTGTAGAACTAATATAGGTTTGTTCCTTTTCCATCCACATTTATAATGGACATTTCCATTTTTAGCTATGCCCCGCCCACCACTAGCTAAGCTCCACCCACACCTCACCGTGTTAGGATTGATCGATTCCCGAATGACCTAGCTACCAATTTCCTGAAAACTATACAAGGAAGCTGTTGAATATTTTGAAACTAATTTGACTGGTTGCTATTGCTGCCTATGGGCGCAACAGCACCCAGTCAAATTAGTTTCAAAATATTCAACAGAATATTTATTCAATAGTAAAGACATACAATGTGTACAACAACGCATAGCCCATCTTCAAATATGTGTTCGTGACGCAGATATCGACGTCATTCATGACGTCATTCATTATGATGTCATTCTACGCATCACGTAGTTGATTATGACGTCATATGATGGGTGGGTACTCTGGAAAGGTGAATTATTACCCTCATCCCATCTTCTCTAATGCACTTTATTTATGTAATTTGTCTCCAGGTTCCTGCAGCTCGTCCATCCACTGATCTCTCATTCTAAAGTGACTAGAGGACTACTATTTAAGATATGTCTGACAATCTGGTTCGGGGACTCTATCCGAGCCTTAGTCGTAGGAGGCTACTATGAGGCAGTGAACTTATCATCAACTGAAGGTAATGCTGAATATCTTTGCTCGTTCACTGGAAATAGGTATATCTTCTACTTCTGGATGATACTAGTGTGGTTCTTCGTGTCATTCATAGCGACACGTGGTTTTCATGTTGCCAAGCCGATGACGGTAGTCTTACCACAACCAGCTACTGTTTCGTCACAGGATCAACAGATCCAACAAGTGCGTAGACAGCCAGGTTCACGTGCACTGGCTATTGCCATTGTGACGTACCTTGTCACTATATTTTCGTATATAGTTCAAGCTATTCACGTCTACTTTCTCAATATGGTGTTTACTCCGGTGGAAGTCTTTTTAGAAAATGTTTTCTTCCAGGTTACGTTCATGAATTCTGCCATAAATCCCTGGATCTATCTGTTTGCTGCTGAATCTGTGAGATCTGATATCAGGAAAATGCTAACATGCAAAAGGAAGATGAGAATAATTAGAAACGTACAAGTAATGTATCAATATAAATATGTAAACAGTAAGTATCCCTTAAATATGGACTAACGTTTTATTAAATATCGGCATGATTGCAATGGACCCTTCAAGTTTAAGCTTTGCCCCGCCCATCTCTATCTAGGCTCCATCCACACTTCGTCCGTGTTGGGATTGATCGATCTCTGAACTCTCTGACTATCAATTTCCAGAAAGCTATACAAGTGAGCTGTTAAATATTTTGAAACTAATTTGACCTGGCGCTGTTGCTGCCTATCTGCCTATGGCAGCAACAGCGTCCAGTCAAATTAGTTTCAACAGAATATGTATTAAGTGGTAAAAACATACAATTCGTACAACGTGTCGAAGTATTAAGCGTTAAAGACGGACTATATCAGGTCATTCATGACGTCATGATAATGACGCCATCCTGCACGTCACGTAGTTCGCTATGATGTCATTTGACGTCATATGATGGATGGATAAACTTGGAAAGGTCCATTCTTCTATTCAATAGTTTTACATGTGGGCTGTTTTATAGTTTCAAACTAATTTTATTGGGGCTGTTGCTGTCAAATCTGCAAGTCAAATTAGTTTCAAAATATTCAACAATTCGGAGCAACATCGTTACGAGATAAACTTACGCGGTAAGAGATACAGGCGTATATATACCTGACATATCATACAGTTACTTATGTTTGCGATTCTAATCATTCGCCAGCTCTTTTATATAATGGACCTTTCCAGTTTTAGCTATACCCCGCCCATCTCTATTTAAGCTCCTCCCACACCACGCTCGTGTTGGGATCGATCGATCTCTGACCTCCCTGACTATCAATTTCCAGAGAATTATACAGGTAAGCTGTTGCATATTTTGGAACTAGTTTCACTGCGTGCTGTTGCTGCCTATATTTAGTTTCAAAATATTCAACACAATGTTTATTAAATGGTGGCGACATACAATTCGTACAACGTATCGAACTATTAAGGGTTAAAGACGGCCCAAATAGAATCATTCATGACGCGATGATTATGACGTCATCCTACACGCTGCCTAGCTGATTATGACGTAATATGAGGTCAGACGATAGATGAATACTCTGGAAAGGTGAATTAGTTGTACCTTATCAGTGTAGTCATGGATTCTACGCTGGTTATATAAGTCACAGCATGCATCAGGTACATGGCTTAGTAATTTACCCATTATGATATTATGCTGCTTCTAGTGTAAGTTGCAGCCGTCATCTTGTCAAGACTTTTGCACCGCCACCCCACCCCTCCCGCAACCGCCAACCCCACGCCCACCCCACCACCACCCACTGCCACCCCACCTCACCCGAGCCGCCCTACCCCCACCCCAACCATACACCCTCACCCCCACCCCTTGCACCCCACCTACAACACCCCGACACCACCACTACCCTCTCACGCACCCCGCCACAACCCAGCCCCGTCACACCCACAACCACCCCAGATACTTTGCCAAATTCTTTTAACAAATATTATAAGGAAATATGGTTTGTGCTTAGTTTGTGTGTGTTTTACTGGATCTCCCATCATTTGTATGCTTAACATAAAAGCAAAACATTTCAAAATAAATGGATGAATATTTATTTCTCAATAGTTGCATTCACAATATTTAATCACTAATACACACCTAGTATATTTCAATTGGTAACATTTGTAATTTGTAGAGTGATATTCATGTGCCAGTCATGATTCATTCATACGTTTACTTTGTATTGATTCACCACTCACATTTTTATGTAGCCTGTTCATTGTGTGTCAGTGCATATATTAAAATATCAGTTATCCTTGTACAAGATCCTGATTGAGCAAATTTTGCCTTAAGGATGTTAATCTCATCTCAAATGTTGCATTGCACTGATAGATTATACTTGATAGATTCCATATTATTCACATCCTGGCACATTCCCTTATCTGTATCACAATTATCTGCTTTGCAGCTTCGCGTAAATGTTTAACAGTGATTTGTGCCATTTTATTTCTTCTAGCGATAGTGTGTGATGTCATGAAAGTGCCAATGCATTACATTCTTTATTATACAATAATCATATAGTTGAATATTTTGAAACTAGGGCAACAACAACTTCCCAACAAATTAGTTTTAAAATATTCAACAGCTTAACAGTAAGGTTACTTTTACACCACATTGTCAAACTATAGATGACACCTCTATGACTGAGCGGATATACCGAAGTAGAGACCCTCGATTTTTTTTGATTGGTTGAAAGGTAAATCATGCCAGGCATCATCAGCTGTAGAAAGGTACCAACATTTAGCTACTAAAGCCTGAATATCTTCCTATAAGTGTATGACAAACAGCGTAAAGTTACACGCATAGTTTTTGAGTAGCCTATTAGACCATCTGTAAAGATATCAAGAGATGAGGTTAGTTATCCTTTAATGTTGAAACAGTATAATGTCTGATAGCAATGTAATGAACTTAGACCACATATTTACAAGGTCCCACTTTTAGGAGTCTATAACGCAACATTATCATAACTCGATTGTCCATTGCGTCATGCCTGTTCTATTCCGGCTGGCCATTTACTTTGTTTGACACAGTTCGTATCATATGAACTATTAAAGGTGCATATTCACACCAAACTAACTGAAGAGTTTGTGTTAAAATTGTAGACTTTTAGCTGCTTAAATCATGTGCCTAGATCCAACGAAACGAAATAAATCTTAACATATGATGATTTGATTCCGTCAAAATTTGTATAGTTATTTTAGTTGTGAATTTGATATAGGAACTCGTGTCTCTAATTCAATCACATAGCTTAAAAATTATATTGATTTCTACGTGATGAAATCATGTTAAGATTTATTTCACTTCTTTATATCAGACCCACAATTTAAGTCTCTACATGTATACAATTTTACCAATTTTATTTTGGAGCATTTTGGTGTAAATATGCACCTTTAAAGGTGTTTTCCTATCATAAGGCATTACTAACTAAGTTCATCTCCTCCTGGAATGTTTCCTCAATTTGAAGGTGATGCGGGAATAGGTCCATATCTCAACATAGACTATGTCTCATTCTTACTGTACAGTGCTGTAACTTAACGTGTTGAGGTGAATGCCATAAGGACATGCTAAAAATTAAAACAGAGTGTCCTCATTGATGTTAGGCTGCCCACATGTTAATATGCTATCTATGTCATTTAATAAATTGGTACAGATACTTACATTATTATAAAATAATAATCATTACATACGCTGATATTTATCAACGTGCAAAGTGCCAATCAATCTGAAATTGCATATGTATTACACAATGATATGAGATATAACCCAACAAACTATGGATTTTTAAATATTGATTTTGATGCTATAACTTGTGACTTAAAACACGTATCGGTAAACGCTATCTAGATTTCTCTAGGTAACCTAAATTATCACACCCTAAGCTGATTTCGGTTGCGCGTTATATGACGACTTTCAAGGAGATAAAGTAATTTGTAATACAATCTAACTATTAGCTTATTGCACGTACAACACAGTATTTGACTAATCAGTTAAACGTTTCTAATTTGCAACATGATGCTCCGTTTCATTTATTATAAAGACCCTGCTTTTAGAAATAATAAAATATTGTGTTTGCTTACTCATATAACTAAACTCAGCCACAGTTATGCTCACTGTTCATGGCCTTTTATCTACAGTGGGGTTGATCTCTGATCTTGCTTCCCAGCCTCAACATGGATGTGTGACGTGCATTAGTCCGCCAATGAATATAGTCAAGGTAGATGAATCTAACTCGTGTAACATTTTACCAGAAATGATACAGTCAAATAAATGTGTTAATTAATAACTATTGTTCCCAAGCTTAAGGGCCTTAATCAAGTGATCACATGACGTTTTATTATAGTTCTCATACGAGTATTACATATTGGCGAAATTGTATCTAATTACATCAAAATGGTATTTTGGCGTAGTAGCCATCTATAAAGGTGCCTACCGTTGGAATATCGGTACGACAGCTAAATGCCTATTAAATATAAGTGCCAATACCGATTATGTTGATACTTTATTGCAAAGCATCATGCATTTAACGTACATGTTACAATAAGTGTGACAACAGTATTGTTTACATGATTCTCCTCACGGATATTGGCATAGCACTATCGACCTTTCCAGTTTTAGCTATGCCCCGCCCATCTCTATCTAAGCTCCATCCACAGCTCGCTCGTGTTTGGATCGACCGATCCCTGAACTCCCGACTATCAATTTCCCGAAAGCTATGCAGCTAACACCACCCAGTCAAATTAGTTTCAAAATAGTCAACAGAATGCTTATTAAATAGTAAAGACATACAATTCGTACAACAACGCTTAATCCACCACCAAGTATACGTTCGTGATATACTTATCTACGCCATTCATGAGGCCATTGATTATGACGTCATCCTACGTCTCACGTAGTTGATTATGTCGTCATATGATGGATGGATTAACGGGAAAGGTCCATTAGTATATGATGTTATACACATTAACATTGAGGGATATTAATAAGTTATGGAGTTTCATATGAAGAGATTATCTCTGAACATATTCAAGCCTCTCTCAAAGAACTAAAACAACTGACAATATAATAGTAACTATATATTTAAAAGTGCATACTTACACCAACACTTTTTAAAGTAAAATTATCAAAATTGTATATTTCTAGTTGCTTAAATTGTGTTTCTAAATCTAATGAAATCAAATAAATCTTATCATATGGTGGTTTCATTTCCTAAAAACCAATATAATTTTTTAGACTGAATTAGGGACTCGTGTCTCTAATCCAACTTCACGACTTAAAAAATGATATTAATATATGCGCAATAAAATCGTCATATGTTAAAATGTATTTCGTTTCCTTACAGGTAGATACACAAATTAATGTTCTAAAAGTATATAATTTTAGCAATTTATTTTTAAACATTTTAGTGTGAATATGCACCTTTAATTACCCTCTCCAGATTTGGTATCTTCATCATATAGTGCTTGGCTATATTCACCGTGTTGCCTAGCATTTGATTTTTATCACCAGCTACGAGTTTACCGAGCATACCACACATGCACACATCATCAACTCTGATTTTGAACAACTCCTCACTTAAGATGATGTAGGAGAATGCAGACTTATAACAGTTCCTAAACACATGAACCCACCAGAGACCTTTCCAGCCTGAGATCAATCAAGTTCTTGAACGGCATTAGAAAGAGTTTATCAAAGGTGACCTTGTCTAGCATCAGGGACAATACGTTTAATGAGCACAAATCTTGACCTGCTGGATATTTTGAAAACAATTTGACTGAAAGTTGTTGGTGGCTAAGCCACCAACAACTTTCAGTCAAATTGTGTTCAAAATATTTAGCTGGTCCAGAGATATACGCGCTTGCATATGGCATCAGCAGCCAGGCAGTTAAATATGATGTAACATAAAACTGCCATGATGGCGTAATAATATGATATAATGTACAATGACGTAAAACTATTCTTCAATGATAGGTTCAGAATGTATGATTATATCTTGTATATTGTACGCCCATAATGAAAACTCCGATAACACAGGTTACTGGGCCCGTACTGTTACAATACTGGGCCACTGTATCTTTATATTGGTCCAGTACCGGCCTAGTAACCGGTGCTGTCATGGAACATGCAGCTTAGGGTGACTCATGAGTGGTTGATACGCGTGGCTCAAAGTTATTGATTCAAGCACTCGATATTGAACTACCTGCTGCGATTCGGAGGATTATAAACTCAGATGAATTCAGGCTATGAACAATGGAATTAAAAAGAGAATACTATATTATTATGGTTCATTATGTATTTTTGTCAAAACCCTTTTTGGGGATTTGTATAACTATACATTTTTAAAAAGCATGTATTGTGTCAATTCCAAAAAGCAATGTTTGCATTTTACCCAAGACATTCATGACGGCAATCTTGGATTTCAAAATGTCCGTCGGCCAATTCTGAAATTGATGTGGGTCATTCTACAGAGCCAGTACACCATCAACCATATGCGTATCCCTGAAGAGTTAATGGAAGCGCGCAGATCGCAAGCATGCTATAAATGGTTTAATGTTCAAAATCCCGGATAAGGGCGAGGCCTAATTTGCTAATGAGATCACGTCAATAAACTCTCGACCAAACGGCTGCGCTGCCCCAACGATTGTCAGGAAAGACCTCCATACAGTACTCAACATTATTTTTGTACCAGCATGTGTAATGATGTGCGATTCAATGAATGAGCACACTTTCCATTCATAAGATTGACCAAAATACTATGCCTTTTACTGCGATTAGAACCTGTGGTATTCTAGGTTTTACGCTGCACGCCATTTTTTACAGTCATATGATTTGACTAATAATTACCGCAGCCCAACATTCGTACATGAAATATGACTGCTCGTTGTAGTGCTCGTTGTAGCTTTTGCTAAAATGCACGATGCCTGTCAAAATAGATTAAAAATATTCATCAAACGTTAAAGATAAATAGTAAAACGATCAATGTAACCGATTGGCGACTTATCCCTGAGAGCATTTTGTAATAAAAAATCTACCTAGTGTTGTGGCTTTTGCTAAAATATGGAGTGTATTCAGCAGCGCGCGTGAGGTCAAATTACTTTCAAAACATTTATTAAATAGCTCTCCATTCAATTTTACGCAAATCCGAATCAACAGAGATCAAAAACGCATAGACCAATGACGAAAGTTGAGGGTGTTGGGCTGGTGTGCAGTTTTTGCTGAAGTTATATGCTAAGAGTTCGACGACAGTTGGCAGCAGCAACAGCAACAGCGATGTCAAATTAGATTCAAAATATCCATCAAGGAATTTAATAAATAAGAAAGACCTCATTCTGCACGAATGCCCAATCTATCTGTATATACGTTATACCTGACTGGGCACATAAATGACCGAAGCGTAATAGCCCGTAGTCTTATGACGAGTCCAGAGGCTGCCCGCGCAGGTGATCTTTCTGAAACTATTTTACATCAGTGTTTTAACACAGATCAGACCTGCTTTAGCAACAACAGCACCTAGACAAATCACTTTCAAAAACTTCGACAACGGTGCTTATTAAATCGTAAAGGAGCGTAATTCGTGAAACCGGAAGCTCTATTACGCTTCACGACGCGTCCACGTGAGCGTACATAACCGTGTGCGTGCGTGCGTGCGTGCGTGCGTGCGTGCGTGCGTGCGTGCGAGCGGCAATGCGTGGGTGGGGGTTTCTGTGGGGAGTGGAGGTGGGAGTGCAAGGCTGTGTGCATCAGTAATGCGAACAATGGTTCATAGTAGTATCTGAGTTGATTTCCCCGATGCTCTGCTAGACTCAGCATAAGTAGAAGTGGTAGGATGCCCGTCACATTGATTGGCCTCGGCATTGGTAATAGTGGGTTAGGATGGCCGTCACGTTGATTAGCCTTGACATTGGTTGACGTGGGATAGGATGGCGTCATGTAGATTGGTCTCAACAATAGTAGATGCATGAGGGAGCATGGGTACAAATTTGATCGAGAGTCAGTCTTGCTCAACTATGGAGACAAATTCTCAGTGCTCATGCTCATTTCGTTATTTTATTGCATTTTAATGGTGATATTGCAATATTTCTATCAAATTTCTTTCAACAGTGACAACGCAGTTTACTTTGCGCTTTGATATCTAGCTTACCATTGAGACCATTATAACATGTTTATGTACGGAGAAGAGAGATGTAGATCCAAAATGGGCGGATGCTAATGACTAGATCAAAATGATACCTTGGCCTAATCTAACAACCTATAATTATAATATTACTGATTTCCCAATTTTTTCGACAAATTAGTTTTTATAATTTTTGACGATACATCAGCTTTAACTCATTGGATTACCATTTCATTGCTAGGTTACATGTGCTCTATACCGCAACATAATCTTTTCCGTCCAGAAAAATCATGACACATAGCGATCAGTTTTTCTGCATCCCGCCGTTCCGCATTCTGCATACCACTTACCGCGTGCAGGTAATGGATGAAGGAAAATAGTAAAGACCGATCTGAAGTATATTCTGCATTGCATTTCCACAACCCACTTTCCGCATTGCGTGGGCCAGGTAAACGCAGCTTAATGATGTAAATTATAATAATCTCATCAAAGTGCAAATTACGTGCTTTTAATGTTTTATATAACAGCATCTGACCATAGGGAATATATGTGAGGCTGGGAAAATTGAGGGCATTACTCAAATCTAAATCTAAATATTTACCATTAATGAAATGTTGCCAACAAATTAACACCATCGGCTAGAATGTATGTTTACTGTAGATTATAAATATATAAAAAATACATTTTGAAGGATACAATTTGGTCACATCCTTTTCATTTGAAGACAGCAGCATAAGCAATATGTAATTTTCATCAAATTTGTTAAATCCAGAAGGTTAAAATAGATTTTCTTTATAACGTATAAATTTCTGCTCAATGATTTTAAAATATGCCCTGAAAACTATTTTGCAAAGATGTTCATATTGTTATAGAAATAATTTAAGATGCTACTTAAAAAGTGTGTTGAAAATTAGAAAAATATAAATATTGCTGTGAGAAATCGCATTGACTACAGGTAACCAGGTTAGGGCCTACAATTTATCTTCGATTGACGCCGACAGTGGTGTTAAAATCACACACACACACACACACACACACACACACACACACACACACACACACACACACAACACACACACACACACACACACACACACACATCTATATATATATAAACACACACACACACACACGCACGCACGCACGCACGCACGCACGCACGCACACACACACACACACACACACACACACACACACACACACGCACACACACACACACGCACACACACACCCATATATATATATATATATATATATATATATATATATATAAACACACACACACACACACACACACACACACACACACACACACACACACACACACACACACACACACACACACACACACACACGAGGATTTGAGCTGTAATCACCAGAGACATACTCTCAGATGGAGACAGGATATTGGCAATCAATTCAACCTGATAGCCAGGATAAATTACTGGTGGGTTGGAAATAAGATAAAATAAAATAAAATAAAATAAATAATCTTCCGACCACCCACTTCAAAGAACCACAATCTTGTAGCCCAACAGCAAGTGTCCTCTAGAAACAGTTTTATGTGGTGGTGTTTTTAATCATTCACCCAGAAAATTATAATGAGAATCAATAGCAAGATGTAAGCCTAACCTTTTAATCAAGGAATGTGTGCTATTCAATGCCAATTTGCAGACCAAGATTATTTTTGTACTCGAATGACTGTCTCAGTTATCGAGCCAGTCATTCTAGTGGTACATTTCCATAGGTAGTCTTCTCTTGGTCCCCAAATATACATTTCTCAAGACCAATGCATAGGTCGGTTTGGGCCAGTGTAAGCATCAAAGTGTTAATGCTGATATAATCGAAGGCGGTAAAAATTTATAGTGAGTGAGAGAAAAGACAAAGAGGGAAAGAGTGATTAGACCCTACTGGGAGGTAGATATGGTTAAAAATAGATCAGCAATGAAAGCTAGGATTTAAAAAATTGTAAGCCTGTCTTTCCTCTCACTTTAACAATGAGCATTTTGACAGCAGTGCGACATGGTTACAGAATACACAGGGCCTTGCAAATGCTGTCATTGTTGATGGAGATAACAACAATTCCCCATCAAAAATGTTTTCGAAATGCCCTGCTGGTTCCCATAGTCTCAAGATAATACCTGTTGAATACTTTGAAGTCATTTGACTGAATGTACTTGCTACTGTCGCCTACAATGACCAGCTGCAACAGCGATCAGAATTTGGTTTCTTGATAGAAATCATCTAATATATGAAATACAGACACACCTGTCTATAGTGGACACTTGCGTTGGACCACAAGATCATGGCTCTTTGAAACAAGTGATCGTGAGACCAGATGTCATAAGGAATCCTGATTGTGTGACTACCACAAGCCATTTACTATGGTAAATGACTTGTCTTAAGATACTTTGCTTTTAGTGATCAGTCTTTAGTGTCGAACTAAGAGTGCCCACCATAAGTAGGTTTTGTTGGTGTTCTCAGTGTTATTGGTCTTGTATTTATTGATACACGTATCACACATTCCATTCCAGCCCACGAATATAGCAACATAATATATGATGCAAGAATTGTAACACAGAATATTTCGAACCGAATTCGCCTTGAAGCTGTTTGCAGTTTAAAGCGGCAACAAGTTCCAGTTTTGTTATAGTTTCAGAAATTTCAGAATTTTGGCATTATAACTGTACTTCATTTATCTTGTTGAAATGGTAAAAAAACTAGAAAATGTTCTGTTGAAGACTTGCCTAGCAAGGTTCAGACAATTATTTAGTTATGTCACAGACTGACACAGAGTTAAAGAATATAAAGATATAGTCTACACCAGCCTACACAACCGATTCTGATCTTCATATTTGTGTGGGAGAGTGTGGCATAAACAAAACGTAATCCCATCCCCAAAAATGTGTGAAAATGCCTGTCCATGTATTGTCACCATAGTCTGAATTTTCAAAGGCCTCACCAGTTTATCGAAGTGTGCGGGGTTGGGAAATTAGCCCTGTCTGATAATAGGGGAATTATGTGTGATAACTCGTACTGCCAAATTCGAAAGTCAATTGATGGGTATGCATAATACTGGATCAACTTCTTGATGGGGCTACATGAGTGGGTGTTTTGCATGGTATGGGGGTGGGCTGTGGGTGGAGTGTGTTCTTGGGCGTGGATATGGGCGCATTTGGACCTATGGGTACAGGGTAAGCCTGTTTGGTTAATCAATATTTTATCGATCGTCAATTATTTTGATTGGTGATTATATAATCGAGTGTGAAATAAAATAAACGAAAAATGGAAAGAATCAATTTATCTCTGATGTTCAATCCTGCGGCTCCCAAGTCATAGGCCATGCACGCGAATGTTTATATAAGTAATTGCTTGATACGCCAGTGATCAGAAACATTTAATTGCTACTGTTTATAAAACAATATCCACCTCTGAAGGCTATAGGCTGAAGTGTTGGTGATCATTTTGCGAAAAAATTAAAAAATTGAAACTATGTTTTTTCATAGTAAATTCACACAATTCTGATGCAAATTTTCACGAATTCTGCCAATTGTTTTGGAACTAGTTTGACTTAAAGGTGTTGCTGCCTTAGGCAGCAACATCTCGCCATCAAATGATTTTCAAAATATTCAACTTTTCTAATGCTGGAAAGCATTATGGGAGAAATCTATAACATAATAAAAATAAAAATATGTATGGCCATATCGCGAAAAATGCACAAAATTGACGTACTGTTTTTCGTAGTAAATTCACAAATTTTTGATAAAGATATTCATAAATTGATTGTTTTGGAACTAATTTGACTTAAAGCTGTTGCAGTCAAATTATTTTCGAAATATTCAGCTTTTCCAATGCTGGGAAAGAGTGAGACATCATAGAAAGGCGGGTGCTATAGCCGAGCTCTATATAATTAAACATTAATCTATGTGATGTTGAAATTAAATTCTTGTCTTTTTACTGGCTTGTAAATCTGGGTATACCCGCCAGTTTCTTTAAACCATTATCCAATGGGAAAGATTGGACAATACATTCCAAATTGACTTAATTATACTGGCATGGGTTGTTCCTCACATTCAGGCAATCAGACGACTCATTGATATAGCTTGTTCTGTTAAGCGCATTGCCGTTAATTCATAGGCCTACTTACTTGAGGGCATCTCAACCCAACTCTGACCAATTTACGAAATTGCGTATGCTGTTATTCTTCTAGAAAATCGGGTTTTTATTTATCTATTTATCTATTTATCTATCTAATTATGTATCTATAAATGTATTAATTTATTTATTTATTTACTAATTTATTATTTTTTTATTTTTTGTTTGTTTGCTTGTTTGTTTGTTTGTTTGGTTGTGTGTGTGTGTGTGTTTGTTTATTTATTCATTTATTTATTTATTTATTATCTTTAAGTAAACTATACTTTCTGTCTCTCCATCTCTCGCTCACCCTCCCTCCCACTCGCTAGCACCCTCCTCCCTCCCTCCATTCTCTCTCTCGCTCTCTCTCTCTCTCTCACCCTCACTGACTGCGCAGTTATGCCTACCAAAGTTCCAAGAGATTAAATAATCGGTAACCCGATAATTAAATTGATTATTTGCCAGACATCATAATCGATTATTTATTTCCATAATCGAACAGCCCTAGTACAGGGTGGAGGTGTGGGTGTATGGGTGTGTGGTGCGTGTGACCATTCAGCAACAATGGTAATGACGCTCAGAAGTATCTGATCTTTTTAGATTGACCTGCTACTGAGGCTGCAATATCAAGTTCTCCTCCGATGGTTCATACTTTGTAACTTGCCAATTGTGCGTATGTTCTGTAGTACTAAGTCATCAAGGATTGTGGGCTGACATCCGCATACAGAGGCACTCTGATTATGTCTAACTGTCTTCAAACTAGAAACTGTGCTCAACATCCTCAGACGACACAATCTTCCAAGTAGCTAACCATAGCTATGTAGATTATATGTGGTCTGACTGAAACATCAAAGAAGTAAATCTTTGGTGCAGACTGTGAACACTATAACATCATTATGACATGCATTCAAGAGACTAAAGTAGCTGCCAACTCAGAGCAGAAACTTAAGACAGGCCATAGGGTAGTACTCATGGAGCAACAACAGGCCACATACCAGGGTTTAGGCTTTGTAATCGGACCAAGGCTCTTGGACCATGCCATTAGGTTGGGATGCGTCAGTGATCGTATTGCATTCATCGACCTGGCTATACCAATGCGAAAAAATACCAGCAGTAAGTGTCACATAGACAACGTATATGGCCCAACTACTGAAAAAGCCAAAGAGAATCCATCAATATTAGATTTATTCTATGCAGAACCGAGCTCTGCGATTACAATCCCAGCCAGATGGCAACTGTTCATGTGTGGAGATGGCAACTACAAGCTAGGTAAACTCGCCAATGGGAACAAAAGCTCAGGTCTTGGCTTATGCATGGGATCGTATGGAGAGCGCACACGCAACAGCAATGGAGATTCACTGGTGGCATTCCTTAGTTCCAAAGGCCTATTTGTCACAACTATGGCTTTCAAACACCCATGCCATCTCCGGACAACATGAACAGGACACATTGCTGATCGCAAAGCTCCAAAATGCTCTAAGGCTAGAACAGCAGTCTTTAACCAAATAGACTTCATACTGTGCAAAACAGCAGCAACCACCACTCCACCTACTTCGTGATGCCCGTTCCTATGGAGGAGCAGACATCAATTCTGAACATAAGCCAGTCATTATAAGCCTTCAGATGAACCACCTCTACCTAATGTATAAACAGTATACCAGGCAAGAGGGTAGAGTCATCTACAAGCTACCCAGACTCATCAGCGACACTGCCACTCACATGTCATACGAAAAGTCCCTCAGGGAGCAAATAGCTAACATCGGTGTCAGCTCGAATCCAACCGAAGCCTTAGCCAAAATACTGAAATCTATGGAATCATCAGCTGCCAGCACCATAGCAGTTCTAAAAAAACAACCAAACTATGGATAATGACGACCCTGTAGTAATAAAACTATCAGCAGTGCAGGAAGCATTATGGCTGTGCGTCCAACAAAGTGGCCAACATGAAGACTGCACCAAACTACCCGGGGAACACAATAACATTCTGCAACACATTGGCGAATGCATAAAAGATCATGCTATTCAACAAGCAGACTCCCTAGCAGATGAAATCACAGCCACGCATGGCTGTCACAAAATGGTTCGATCAGTCCGAGCCCTGAGAGTTACTGTGTACACACAACCACTCAATGTACACAAATCTGAGGGAAACTTTGTTGGGACTGGCCAGGACAATGTCGAGGCAATTCGAGAATGGGTCAAGGAACGATTCACTAACCACGATGATGAGCCCTCGCACCCGTTCTCAGGAGACCCCAGGCTAGTACTAACACCAATTAAGACAGCAGAAGTTGAGAAGGCACTTAACGTCCTGAAAAATGGCCGTGCATCTGGACCTGATAGCATGAGCAATGAACTATTCAAATATGCAAGTGATGTTATCTCAAAACTGATCACACACCTAATCAATTCAGCTTTTATGCACCACCTTCCCATCGATGATGTAGGCCAATGCACTATTATCGCGCTACCCAAACCCAAGAAGACACAAGCCACCACCATCACCCCCGTCCTCCCACACACACACCCCATCAATCTGCGGCCCATTGTGCTCCTCACCAGCATACAGAAAATCCTATCCAATGCTACTCTGTGCTGCATCATGAGACAAGATCTATGACTTCATGTCAAAGTGGCTCCAAACGTGGACGCAGCTGTGCAGACATTGTATGGGCTCAACGCATGCTTGTGTCAGTAGTCTGAGAATTCCACAAAATGGGCATTGACATGTCACAAGCTTTCAACACATTTAAGCGCTCAAAGATCCTAGATGTACTATCCCAGGCCAGTTGCAATGAAGATGAGCTATGACAAGTAAGACTACTACTTGCATACACCAAGCTGAGAGTACAATTAAAGCCAGTGAAGTCTGTAGAGATTGAGACATCAATCAACTCTCCACAGGGAGATGGTATATCCCCTGTGTTCTTCACCTCTTACCTTACTGCTGCATTGAAATCTGTGTGGGGAAAATTCCACGAGACCAAAACCCCATACAAGGTATGTGGGTAGAAATAGAAAATGCCAACGATGTGGACTTCATAGATGAGGAAAAGAAACCCCTTGACGAAATTCTCCCAATAGCTGCAGGCAAACTAAAAATTAATAATCTCTATGAATGAATCCAAAACATAGTTCACCCACATATACATATCTACAATGCATGACTCTAAAGAAAATGATGATCCACTTCGTGGTGGCAAGCCATGGTGAAAAAGTAAAATCCTGGGCTCACTGCTTAGCAGTACTGCTGACATTGCTGCACACTGTGTCATGCGGAACATATATTTCCAATCCTTCTGGAAGCTATGGACTCGTAGATCAAAGATGCCGTTTATAAAAAGACTACTTTTATGCAATACATTCTGCGTATACTTGATGCTGTATAACTGTAACAGCTGGGAAGCTCCAAAGGCAGCTCTAGCCAAACTTGATGCCTGCCACCACAAACGCCTGAGCACCATCACTGAACACCGATGGCCAGACAGCATTGTTTCCAATGATGCATTATACAAGATGTTCAATACATCGCTGCTGTTTGTAAAAGTCGCCCAGCCAAGATGGTCCCTGTTTGGCCATGTGTTAAGAATGCTAGAAGACACACCAGCACATACATCCTTAGAATTTGCCCTACTGGGAGCCAGCAAATACAAAGCCAGGAGAGGACGTCATTGCATAAATCTGCTAAGCATACTACGAGGTGAACTCAAGAAAACAGGACACAGTATACTCAAATCGAGAATGGACATGAGGAGGCTAAGGATTTTGACTGAGGACAAGACACATTGGCCAAAGGTGAACAAGGACTGATTGCAGCTGTAGGATATGTATACTACTACAGCCACAGAATACAATAATTGCGCATACATATGTTGTACAAAGAACTAGACGCAGCTTTATAACATTTTTTAAATATTTTCCTTCAAATGCAGTTCAAAGGTTTCAAAGAGAGATGCTTTCCAATATCAGTATTGCGTTGTACATTGTTCAATGGTTCAATATTTTAAGAATGGATAACATGGATTTTCCCCTCACCCTATGATATATATACCCTTTACGTAAGGGTCTTTAATTATTAGTGTAGACCACTGGTCGAGCTGAGCGAGTAGAAAACCTCATCTTTAACGTTTCTAAGATCAAATTCCTTTATAAAAACATGGCCACCCAATGAGTCCATGGGAGGTTATGAGGATCTGTATTAACGACTACGAGGGTCTCCTGAGGCGTGTAGGGATTATGTCTCTAGCAAAAACACCTAAGAAATAGTCTAGAGAACTGAACATCTCACTTAATAATAGTTTCAATGCCTGTCACAGTTAGCATTGCCATGGTTTCAGTTGTCTGTGGTGACATTGCGATCACTATCTTTAGTTATAATAGTATTATATTATTGGTATTCTGTAAAGCTGTTTGAAACGAGGCTGTAAACGTAGGCTAACCTGCTTCGTCAGTATACGTTATTGCTGGTATTCAAGTCGAGTGTAAAGTCGAAGGAAAAAACCTAAACCGTGCCTTATATTCATCTAAAATTATGCCTACAGACGTATCATCGAATAGAAATCCAGTACCATTAAGCATAATTAAGAATGACTGTAAACTTAAGCCCAGCTTCTGTAGTTTGGATTAAGGGCCTTTCATGACATTTGATTGTCATTCAGATAACATGATATGTGATTAGGTTCACAGTGCGGAAAATTGAATGGGTTCGACTCCCAACAGCCACTATAAGCTTGATTACTCATTATACCGAATACAACCCTTGTGGATAAATCCCCGAGAAAAATATATGTTGGTTTATGATATTAGTACCTGCAGAGTTAGTAAAATACCTTACTATTGTTCATTTAATGTGATATCTCGATGGGGTCTTTAACAATTCCACGGTTTGAGCATTGAGTACGTTGAGCATATGCTTCACGTGTCATAGATTTAGCATAGTGTCATGAATTCGTACTTTGTAGACATTCGTGCCAGCTTTGAGCAGATTAAACGCGGATGCACTGCTTATAATACATAACTTTAAAACAACTGCATTTAGCACTTACGTTTCCTCGAAAAAAATCTCTGAATAAACTATAACGATCCTTTCCGTGGGTTTACTCAGCGAAGTCTTGGCCTTTCTACTATTGTAACTGGCATAAACTGCAGCTGAGGTGTTTTCAATTTCAGCCGCTGTATCCTTAGCACATTAGGAAGATGTTAACTGAGAGTCCATTTTGTCTTTGGAATAATTAAAGAGACAAATCCAAGTAATCCCTATAATGATAGGTATCATTAGTGCCAGATACACGCCTGCCGTTTAGAAATATGCAGGCATGTGGAAATATAAAGGCTATCCATAAGTTAACAGGTCCTAGATTGCTATCCAATTCGAGATTAACGTCACTGACATCTACAACTTGCACTATGCTAGCCTTAATGTAAAGATCGCTCTTGGTTTAATCGATGCATTCATCACCGCTTCCCGACATGAAATGTTCTATGAGTCCTATATTGGACATGCCACTAATAGGTTGATAACTTTGCCAATGAGCTTGCTCCATAGTGGCCATTACTTAAGGCTTTATGGTAAAGAGATCCAGCTCAGTTTTTGCAGTGACAGTTATCCATATTGTTAATCTCTCTCAATTAACTGAATTTGTCAATAGGTTTAGTTTGTGGACGTTTCTTTTGCCAGGTCTGCTCGCTGAACACACACTATCTTGACTGACTGATTACGCAGGGCTTTTCTAAAGTGTTTGTCAATTCCTAATGGTATGGGATTAGTGACATTAATACACGTCCTCATCAACGTCATCACCAATGTCATTGCATGAAGTATAAGTTCGCTTCCAGTCTGCAAATCTCTAGAGTTAACGGATGCCTTTAAATTCTTGCCAGGTAGAACGTTGTTAGATACCTCTATGCCTGTCGATACGCCCCGCTTACCACACCCACGTTTTTAGCTAAAAGAATAGCCACTCTAAGCACAGATGCTAGATTATTTCCTAGCATGTTCCTCCTCCCGACGAACAGCAGTAAACACCCGTCGGCTTCACTAGCATAGCAACTGTAGAACATTGAAGGATCAGGGTGGTTGTAATGTTGCATTTTTCTTGATCCTCTTCTTCACTAAGCAGTAAAAGATTTTGAAAATGACTGCTTTAAGATGTGTAGATTATGAAAATGACTGCTTTAAGATGTGTATATTATGAAACTGACTGCTTTAGGATGTGTAGATTATGAAAATGACTGCTCTAAGATGTGTAGATTATGAAAATGCCTGCTCTAAGATGTGTAGATTATGCAAATGACTGCTCTAAGATGTGTAGATTATGAAAATGACTGTTTTAAGATGTGTAGATTATGAAAATGACCGCTCTAAGATGTGTAGATTACGAAAATGACTGCTTTAAGATGTGTAGATTATGAAAATGACTGCTCTAAGATGTGTAGATTATGCAAATGACTGCTCTAAGATGTGTAGATTATGAAAATGACTGCTCTAAGATGTGTAGATTATGAAAATGACTGCTCAAAGATGTGTAGGTTATGAAAATGACTGCTTTAAGATGTGTATATTATGAAAATGACTGCTCTAAGATGTGTAAATTATGAAAGAGAATAGGATCAAAGAGATATGGGTTTGCAATTAGCAACTTTGTTCGTAGAATCCCCAAGAAACATTGTCCCATGATGTGAAGAATGGGAAATCACATATGAGAATAACAGGCTGTCAATAGGGTCTAGAACAGTCCACATAAAACAGCTGCAGAACTGGGCACAGCCGTCTATGATAACAACAACCAGCTGTCAATAGAATCTAGAGCCGTCCACATGAAACAGCTTGAGAATAGAATACAGCTGGCCATGATGATGTAGAAAACGCAAGACATTATTCACATCAGGTCTCGGTCCCAAGGAGATGGTTCAAACGCCACCACACTAAGCTTCCACAGAGAGCCAAAATCGTCGGTAACTGTCAAACTGGAAACATGATATATATATATATATATATATATATATATATATATATATATATATATATATATATATATATATATATATATATATATATATATATATGATCACATGTAGACACTGCAAAACATGTGGGAAAAATGAAAAGAGAGGTCAGATCACTAGTTTCCACAAGCACATACACTATGATTCCCCTGTATCTGGATAGGTCACATCAGAAGGCCATACCAAAAGCAACGTGCAATTTAGGATTTTTCGGTGTACTGTCATCAGCCACCGATGTCCAGCTGTCCACAACTTGGAGATAAGCAGATGAAAGCTACTAAACACATCACCTCCTCTGTATGGCACCCTTTGACATCGATTAGGCGGGGTGAGAATGCCACAAAAAGTCTCCAACTTTGACGTCTTAATTAATGTAGGTTATGAAAATGACTTGCGTCTAAAATGTGAACAGAGCATACTCGGTGAGGCACCATCTTCAAATGGGATGTTCTCCACTTTCCTGCCATTTATAACTACGGCTAGTGTATCCATCTAGCTCTTCGACACAGGTCAATACCGAATGTCTGGAAATGTCCACTGACATATATCATTACCATCATCCGAGCTAGATAGAGGAATGACTCTGAGTAGCGAGGTCTGATGTATCGCCGACTACGTAACACAACACCGCATCACAATATATATAGATATATATATATATATATATATATATATATATATATATATATATATATATATATATATATATATATATATATATCATCGTTAGATTAAAACCCATATTCTCATGTATCATAGGTAATCCACCTGTCGGGGTTAATCCCCTAATCACGTTCGAGTCATATCCGGGAAAATGTGCTACTATCGCCGACTACGTAACACAACACCGCATCACAATACATATATATATATATATATATACATATATATATATATATATATATATATATATATATATATATATATATATATATATATATATATATATATCATCGTTAGATTAAAACCCATATTCTCATGCATCATAGGTAATCCACCTGTCGGGGTTAATCCCCTAATCACGTTCGAGTCATATCCGGGAAAATGTGCTACTATCCAACCAAACTTGATAGTGAAGTTCTCTTTAACCATTAATGTCACGAGCTACGCATAATAGTTAAGTTTAATATTACTTCTAAAGTGTCTATGCGCAGATATTTGTCTATTGGTAATAATGTCTACCCGATTCTTTACATTGACGTCATCGATCTTTATCGGGTGCTCGCTAACAACACCCAACATGTCATAATGAATGTACCCATCAACGGTTCTTGGATGGGATCGAGGCCAATTGCCAAGGTTTTCGAAGCTGTTATCATCGTTGTCATTGTTAGTATTGTTATCGACTGCCATTCCATGAGTGTTTTTATAAGAATTAGCATAACCCCTGTACACGTCCATGTGTCAATTTACTAATTTTTAATTGCTTTAATCTCTCAGAGTTCTTTAGTGCCACTTACATGGGGAGCATTCCTTCCAGTGATTTCCTCTCTTGTCACAGACAATGCCACCATATACTCAGCCATGAAACACCTTCAAAATGTGTGAACTCGGGTATTTCAACCAACCATGCCAATCTTCTGTGATGAAGGTGTTTTCCACCACTGTTGCTGATATTGTCCTTGGAAACCGTGACCAAGTTGTGGCCATTTACCCCATGATGGGAATGTTGCATTTAGTAAAGGTAGCTCTTCGCTGCGCAGAGACTTACATCAGTGGCAGTGGTATAGATGATGGCCTAATAAAGTGGAGAGAAGAATGGCCCGACAGTCCTAAATGGATCACACGATTATCGTTCGATGCAAGGTCGTGTTGGAAGCAATCGAATCGAACACCAGTCATTCCGTGCCCAAACCAAACAGTACCGGTCAATCCGTACCTAGTCTATTGGAGAATCCATACCCTAAATATGGATATTCCGTACCTAACTAACTGGATATGCCATACCATCGTAATGGTTAATCCGCACCATGAAGTTGTATGGTACGCATAATTCAGTTATGGCTATGGCTGTATGAAACATTTAAACTAAGCACTGTGGAAGTGTTCTGAACATAATTGAGTCTTCAAATCCAATTATGTTGGAAATGTTATTTCTGATATGTAGTGTAGGTCGAGTTATTGTTAGATTGATCAAAATCAATCAATAGCTTGATAGTGTTGGATATTCCGTACCAGTACCATATACCTTTATATCGTTGATGGATTCGCCTCTAATATATTGGATATTCCATAACCACCCATTGGATATTTCGTTTCGGATACGGAATATCCAATGGATGGGTACGGAATATCCAATGGATGGGTACGGAATATCCAATGGGTTACGTACGAATTCTATAAAATTAAGGTAATGATTAACCAATCTCAAGGTACGGAATGTTAAAAAATAGGGTACAGAATAACGGGTACGGATTTGCTAGGGTACGGATTGACGACATACCATCGAATCTATGATGTGGGAAGCATTCTGGAAGAAGAATAAATTTAATGAATGCCATGTGTTACTTGCAGAAATTACTGAGCTTAAATAATCCCTGCAATCAAATGATGACCAGAAAGGTAAGCAGCAATTTCATAGTTTGTTGAAGAAGACTGAATGCCTTGAACAAAGAGTTTACTAACAAGTGTTGTGCAAAATCTGAACTTTGCCAGTACTGGGATATTTTCTTACATCTCATGGGTCTAGTGAAGAACATTGTGACATCTGATCGTGAAGGAAATTGGCAACTGCACATGGAAACATATGGCTCACTGATCAGCATTTTTCGAGAGTTTGGCTGTATCAATTACTTGCACTATGGTTCATGGTACCTGGAGATAACCGCAAAAGTAGAAGTGAATTACACATTCCTGTACTACACATTTACACATGGTCACTTTGTAGTCGACAGGGAAGGAAAGTTAAATGCTGTTTCTGCAGACATGACATTGGAAAAGACAATGCCAAGATCCCAGAAAAGCTCAAAAGGCCTTGTTGGTCAGACGAGGCGTTTGTATTTTGGAGAATGGCAGCTGATCTACCATTAAATTCTTGCAATCGAAGATGTATTTTAGGAATTAACAAATGCAAAGGTGATCGCCGGGAGTCATCCATCATGAACTGACAGGACAGAAAGAACAGCTGTTCAATACCAATGCCACACGGCTTCTGCAGTTTATGCAAGAAAGAGGAAATCCTGATGATGTAGATGAACATGTTCGTCTCCATAACTTTGTCACCAAGCAGTATGTTGATGAGGGCATCAAAGACCGTTTGGTCGACATCATTCAGAATGGTTTAGAAGGATACAAGCAACTACGAAATAAACGATTTATTTCGAAAATTAAGATAGCTATCAGACACCATTTCCAGAGTGAAACTCACTGGTTTTAGCGATTCAGAAAAACATGACGCACAATCTTCTGCATCTGGAATGACAACAACGGAATTGGCATGGGCACTGAGTGTTTTGGACATTGCAGAGGTGAGAGGAGAATCTGTGAAGGACATTTTATCTCAGAATCTTCGACCAACAAACCTGTTGTTTGAAGGGGATATTACAACTAAACCAGCCAAACACACTCTAATTACAGAACTTGAAACACACCTTAATAATGACGAATATGAATTTGAGCCAATGTCTCAATCCAAAATCTCGGTAACCATTGATTTCATTTCACAGATTCGAATGCTAATGCTAGCAACTCTTAAGCCCTTTGAACAAAGAGTCAATATAGTGTTCCGAAGTTCGCAGGCAGTCTGCACTGTGCAAGAGTTGCATGTCGTCTTTGATAGTTACCTTGAGCTGTCTGTAAAAGAATCAGAAAGGACTTGAGGCGTATCCAATTCTGGTAGCATCAAGTTGAAATTGATCCAGCCGTACTTGCTGTTCAGATAGATAAACTCTGGACACCATCCTCAAACAAGACCAACAGACAATTAGTTGATGAATCACGTCTGGCAACCATCGCATTCATTGCAAGCTGGATGGTCCTCGATGATGAAGTTGTTCCCTTATTGATGTACTGATGGTGAGAGAACTGAAGTTCAAGAATTAACTAGCAAGATTGAGGAGGCTGATAGCCGCATTGTACCACTTGTGAACTGGGCAGTCGACCATGGTGTCATCTTGTCAAATGACACATACGTGGTAGCCCTCCTGTTTAGACATGCAGCCACCCTAAAAATCAAGGGTTTGACGAATTTTGAGCTCGTTTTGTGAGAGAAGCCAAAGGTCGATTTATCCCACTGAACCACCTATTGCGTTAGCTTGGATGTGCATTGTGTAATGTTTTTTGTGCAGTCACACATTTTAACTGGTAACGATGTCTTGAGCAAGGTTGGTACCAAACTTTGAACATTGAGGGCATAACCGGAGAATTTTCGAGCAGAATTTGGAGAGGCCAATGCCATGAGCGAAGGGGACATTGAGAACATTGAATAGTATCTTGTAAGAGGTTGGTCACGTAACATACAGTAAATACCTGTATCGACCTAAGACTCCTTGAATGCAAAAAGTCGAAGATATATCTCCCACCTACCACCAACTTCAGGTTCAATCCGAGGGCACACCCAACGAGCATTCCTCGTTGTTATGGAATCGCTAACCCTTTCAAACCATGACAATACGACATTAAGTCCCAAGGAGTATGGTTGTTCTGAGGTGGATATGATTTTGCGCCCTCTTAAGTGTCTCAGTTTGTTACCAGATAGTTTGCTTACTATGTGTTGATCTAAAACTTGTAACACCGTAATGCAAATGTCCTGAGGTCGTGAGCTGTGACCATGGTTGCTTTGGCTCTTCTAAGATGGTGAGTACTAGTATCTTAGTTTGTAACTCACTGTCTCATTTATATTGTCTCATTCCTCGAACAAAACCTATTGGTAAGTTATATCCATATCGTTTTTGATTCCCGAATTCTAGAAAGTAGAAGCAGCTTTCTTACTATCTCAATATTCTTGACATGACTCAAGAATCGACACGGTTTAGATAGTGATTCTTTCCCTCTCCTTTTCCGACCCTACTTTGGTGGTTAATTAGGTTTATAAATTGGGGATGGAGTGGTGGGGGGGGGGGGTTGGTGGTGCAGTTGTGCGACCAGTGGGATCACGCAGGTCAACACTTTGAGCCAATTCTAGTATTCTCTAGTTATTGTCGGCCTTCCCCCTTGTGGGGTTAATCAGTTATCATTGAGGGGAAAGAGGCTATTGGGCCTGACCTCACCCCTCCCACCAGTTTTATTTGACTGTCAAATTATGGTATTTGTCATAGAGTGGTCCAGTAGGTCAGTATATTGAAGTAGAATCTATAATTCTTCTGCATTGGTGTCTACGAGCTAGTATACTTGCCTACTGGACCACGACCCAGCCACAACCACCCTTCGTGGTTGGGCCAGGTGCACGTTAGCTATTTCGCAAATATATTGTAGAATGGCTGGTCTGGACTCGGAGCTGGTCAGTGTGACAGGCGTGCGAGTTTCCAGACACGTCTAGGTACGGGTCCCTGACGTGTGTTGTTTAAATTGGGATTTATTTGGAAGGGTAGACATGTTAGGAAACATATACTAGAGTGGTCCAGTAGGTAAGTATACTATTTCACACGAACACACACGCGCAATTTCTTACTATATAGGTAGCGTCAAGTGAGGCCTATAATAATTACTTTGATAGCAATATTTAACGTCGTGTGATTCTGTGGATAATAATTCGACAATGCTGTTGGTGCCTTTGAAATCAACAATGTACAGTCAAATTGCTATTCAAATCCGTAGCGAGAGTCGATTGCAAATTATGATGATTTTTTAGAATTTTGCTCAGCAAACGTATGTCCATTTGCAGGCCAAGAGAAGACGTTTTTGAAAATCTATTACTAGTATGACTGGCTCTGAATAAGCGTGCATGGCCACTGAAAGCAATAATCGCACACGCCGTCTATAGTGGTTAACATATTTAACTATCCATGCTAATCATGCTAATGCAATAAATTCTGTAGAAAATTAATTCTCTGTTAAATAATCTGAAACTTACGTCATGATCCTCGATGCCAATGGACCTTTGCAGTTTATTTATCAATTATATGACATCAAGAATCAACTATGTGACCCATAGGATGATGTCATAATCAATGACATCATGAATGACGTAGATAAGTTCGTCACGAACGTTTAATTGATGGCAGACTAAAGCATTGTTGTACAAATTGTACATCTTTATAGTTATTTAATAAACATGATGTAGAATATTTTGAATCTAATTTGACTTGGTGCTGTTGTACCCAGTCAAATTAGTTTAAAAAAATTCAACAGCTTACTTGTATAGTTTTCTGGAAATTGATATTCAGGGAGTACTGGCGAAGTGTGGGTAGAGCTTAGCTAGAGATGGGCGGGCATAGCTAGAACTGGATTCCCCCATTGTCTTGCATTAACCCGTTTGCGGATATCCATTTGCAGGCCAAGAGAAGTGGGTTTTTTTTAATTTCCCACTGGAGTGGCTGGCACATTTATTGACATTTCAGTGTAAAGATTTCAACAATACTTTCTCTTAGCCTGCAAATGGGCATTCCTGACTACTCCTGTTTAGTGCCCCATAAGGAAGGTTACTACAGGCAGGTCAGATAGTATTGGGTTTGTGACGTAGAGAGGTTTCACCTCAAAACTTTGTCAGGATTTTGTATTAGGTGTGCGTGCCTGCGTGTGTGCGTGTGTCCGTCGCGATAATTGGTTCTCCTGAAGGGTTCTGCACCAAATTTGAGCAAATCTGGAAGGTTGTGAGTGGATAGATTTTGGGGGTATAGGTCAAACCAAGGTCAAGCCCAAGGTCATTGAAAATGTAAAACAATGTCTGGCATGATCTCGCTCTACAGAGGGGATCGTGATTAAAGGTGGGTGGGACATTGTTCATTGGGTTCCGAAGAAGGAACCTATCTAGTTTTAGCCATGCCCTTCCCATCTCTAGCTAAGCACCACCCACACCCCGCTCTGACTATCAATTTCCCGAAAATATACAGGTAGGCTGTTAAATATTTTGAAACTTACTTGACTGGATGCTGTTGCTGCCACAGCGCCCAGTCTAATTAGTTTCAAAATATTCGACAGCATGTGTAATACATAGTAAAGACATATAATTCAGACAACCTGATGGACTACTAAATGTTTAAGACGGACTAAATCATTCATCGCGTAATGATTATGACATCACCCTATACGTCATGTAGTTGACTATGGATTATTCATATATTGGAAAAGTCAATTGATGTTGAGGCCAAAAGGTCACGTAAAATGCTGTAATGGTGACACTCTGAATTCTTAGGAATCTGTTTTATTATTGTATTGTATGGTTATATCATTACAGAAGCGAACACGGACTGCTCAGTTCATCATCATCAGCCTGCGTAACAATATGTTTGAGCTGGCTGATAGACTCGTCGGGATCTACAAAACATACGATTGCACAGTCAGTCACGATTAACCCGAAAAAAGTTGCTACGCCCATTGCTTTGCAGGAAGTGGACATAAATGCATGATGGGAGTTATTTAAGAAATTTTCAAATTTCTCCTTTTCTTGCTTCCACGCTCTCTCTCTCTCTCTCTCTCTCTCTCTCTCTCTGTCTCTCTCACGTGTTCTCTCTTGCCCACACCCTTTCTCTCTCTCCCTCCCCTCCTCTTTCGCTCCTTCCCTCTCCGGATATAAACTGTATTATCACATATACAGTCAAACTGCATGTTCAGACTGGTTCCACATGACTAATAATGAACATCACTTAAAATGCTGGTTGTCAGAATTAGTTTTTCAAGTCATAAAGTTCACGGACCGTTAATCCACATATGTTAACCATGATAATAGCTGGTCATGAATGCTTGATCCGTTACCATTCAAACATGGTCAAAACATATTCTGCAGAGGTTGTGCGCAATGTTCTTTTGTACGCCAAGAGACAACTATACTTGAAAATTTAACACTGAAATATCTTGCCAGTCATTCCAGTGCTAAATTTTCAAAAAATGTTTTCACTTGGCCTCCACATTTCCATTCAATAAGCAAATATTTGGATTTTCTTGACCACATTTAGCAAATAAAAGTTAAGAAAATTATGATTCTTTCCCTAGTAAATGTCCATTTGTTGACCAAGACTAATTTTGAAAATGTGTCACTGAATAACTGGCTTGGTTATCAAGCCATTCACTTAGAGTTAAACTTTCTAAAATATTCTCTGGCTGAAAATGTGCATTCCTCAACACAACTTCTAAGCCCAGTTTTAACGCGTTTGAAAATGGTAAAACATCTATATCGTAAAAATGGTGGAATTTTGTATTTGATGTGTACGTTGGAATTATGAATCATGTCAAACTAAGAGATACTGAAAGGCGTGCGTGCGCGCGCGCAGGTGTGCGTGTGTGTGTGTGTGTGTGTGTGTGTGTGTGTGTGTGTGTGTGTGTGTGTGTGTGTGTGTAACAAACACTTTGCGTATGAAAGTCAAAGGTTGCTAACAATTTAATAAATAGTCAGTTGAACATTTTGAAAGTAATTTGATTGGAATCTTCCAGTTAAATAACTTTGAAAATATTCAACAATTTGTCTGTATGAATGTCTTGAAAATGAGATGCTTGGCACTCATGTTGGCGCTCAAGTTTGGAATGGATAATACGTAAGAATATTTTGAAAAATGTACCATTGATATGACTGGATCGTTTGGTAGTCATACCAGGGGTAAGCTTTGGAAAATATTTGTCCTTTTCCCAAATCCCTGAAAAAGTAAATTATGTATGACATAAAACATTTTCTGAAGAATATTTTGAAATTAATTTCACTGGAAGCCACGTCCAGTGAAATTGATTTCAAAATATTCATCAGGTTTCACGTATTATTTCGGGAATGCATCCGTGAAATGGTTAATACGTCCTAAATACATAATAAATGGAAGCTGGTAGCAACTCCTAGTGGAATTCTTTACAGAATTTTCAACAATATATTTTACATCGTAGCTAGAATCTAAATTTCAACTCGATGTGACTCATTATATAACATCTTACTTGTTTTAGTTGTGACTCGCAATTAAGTTTAACTCTGTCTCTGTCTGTGTCTGTCTGTCTCTCTGTCTGTCTTGCTGTTTGTGTAAATTTTTGAAATTTCTGACTAAGCCGCCTAAGTCACAAATTTAGAGTGCCCGTGTTCTTAAACCAGCTGTAAGGTCTGCATAATGTGATGTGTTTATTTTTCATAATTAGTTCCGTCCCCTTGGCCAGACTGATTCCGTGAAAGTTGCCGTGCATTTATAACATGTAGTAGACTGGGTGATATATTACAATCTGTCAGTCTGGTGGCTGTATCGAGACACTGATGGTGTATATAGAGCTATAAATGTGTATATATTTATTTTACTTTACTGTCACAGATGTATCGATCAGTTATGCAAATAACATGTATAACATATTTTTATCAATTTGTATTAACTGTATATACATGTAAACATTATGTCACTTAATATTGCTTTTCAAACTCTCTCACCACTAAAATTCCATAATTTCAATTTCAAATCGCCTACGCATTTAAGCTGCTGAATATTTTTAACATAATTTGACCAGTCAAATTATTTTCAAAATATTTCCCCAGAATTATTATTTCAGAGTTGTAGAGAATATGTTATATACGCTCAATGGTTTCTGCTGTGTTAGAATGGTTTAACTGTTTTAATGCTTCCTGCTTACGTTGATATTTTACGTGATCAATATAATAAAAGGATCGTGGTTATTTTGAAAACTTGAAGACTGTTTTTAGTTAGAACAGATGCTGTTAGCATACACAAAGAACAAATAATATATGGAAGCTAGACATTCAGCAGTAAAATGTGTAATACAATTTCTTCACACTAAATTTTCCATTTGATTTAACTGTGGTCCTGCTGAATAATTTGAAAACAATTTGACTGAGAGTTGTTGGTGGTAAGCAACCAACAACTTTCAGTCAAATTGTTTTCAAAATATTCAGCAGGACCAGAGTTATTGCCCGTTGCAATAATTGTCTGACGGCTTACAGAAGCCAAACGGTTAATATATTTATTTAATAATCATAAAATGTAATAATTAATTTTTAAATGCTTGATTTTCTCATCAGGACGTAGAAATACATCATGTGTCATTTTTTGTGTAAGTGTATAGCTCTAATCTGTGCCTCTTGTAACTCTTAAATCGGCCAAAAACGATTCTGCAGTGGTTTGGGAATTGCCTATTTGCGGATAAAGAGAAGCCTATTTTTGAAAATGTACCACTGCAATGACTGGCTCGATAATCGAGACAGTCATTCCAGTGATAAAGTTTCAAAGATAGTCTTCTCTTGGTCTACAAATTGATGTTTTCCTATGAGAAAATTACATTTTAAAAAACATTTGAGGGTTAGAGGGTTGATCCCTCAACAGCTCCGTTAAGCCTAAAATGCTGCTATATATCTTAACCTTTTACAGGTCAAGATTTGTAAAAAGAAATGAAATATTACTGAATGTCCATTTCTGGGCGAAAAGAAACCGCTTTTTGTAAAATCATCACTGGAATTTTGCACACCAAGAGACGACTATTTTTGTAGATTTTTGTGAATCGGATGATCGCGACATGATCGCGTGACAGGAATTAGGTACATGTTAAAGCTTTTCAATGGATATTTAATTCATCACAGATTTATCCGATGTTAATAAAACTGTACAGAATTGATCTATGCCATCATTGCATTCAGTCTCCATCATAGCTGAAATGATTTTCAAATGTGTTCCATATGTTTACGGGGTATTGCCTTAGTTTATTGTGGAGCAAGATTTAGAAGAATGTTAATGTGTTTCTATGGTATTTTAACTTATCAAGGACTTATCCGATTCCAATGAGACATTACAGATTTGTTCTATATCATTGCATTCAGTTTGCACCAGAATTAAAATGATTTTACAATTGTTTCCATACTTTAACTTGGTTTGAAAATTTGATTCATCAAGTGGGTATACTGTCTTTAGAAATCCTTATTTCGCGACACTGCCATACATGTGTGATATGCGGAAATACTAAAGGGCTGGACACGCGGGAGGCAGTCCATCTAGTTTAAATTTACTACTGGACTGACTAGCTTTGTAAATAATTAAAAGATAGTCTTCTGAGCTTCCTCAAGACCACGGCAGGGGCCGTGTTGGCCGGCTTGACCATTAAAGTGTTAATTTGGCACATGAGGGGTTAAAACACCGACATATGTAGTGCTATAAATGAAGCTTCTTTCCTCTCTCACGCACGCACGCACGCACCGCACGCACGCTCGCACCCACCGCACGCACCGCACGCACGCACGCACGCTCGCACGCACGCACGCACGCACGCACGCACGCACGCACGCACGCACGCACGCACGCACGCACGCACTCACGCACGCACGCACGCACGCACGCACGCACGCACGCACGCACGCACGCACGCACGCACGCACGCACGCACGCACGCACGCACGCACGCACGCACGCATATCACTGTAAATGTACTCACACACGCATTCGTGTCTACAATCTAGTGAAATAGACGAATTCTACCGTAGAGTTTATACGTGTTATTTTTTCATCCTTTGAACACGAAAGGCCAAAACACCATATTCCTTGATGTTATAAATGTTCTGTTTAGTATTTTGAAACTAATTTGACTGGGAGCTGTTAACAGGTTCCTGTCCAATTAATTTCAAAAGACTTAACAGCTTACCAGTATGATGTGTTAAAATTGTGATTCTCGGAACTCGGGTTCAAATGGTTAATTGAGCTCTGCATTTCTAGTTATGCGGATCCGCGTCAATCTGAGCTTCATCTACTTTGTATGCATTTTAGAATCGAGTTGAAACTTCAATTCCCGCAAATTCAGGCTGACTATGAAGGTAGAATTTAGACAGTCGGGTGAGGGAACAGAGGGTAGGAGGACAGCCTACTGGCTAATGGCTCTTTAACCATATGGCTGGTGCCTAGAGACTCCATTGTGCGGGGAGTATATATCCTGTACGCTTCCTTTTCATCTCCTGATTGGAGTGTTTATGTTTGCACATGGGTCACCTCTTAGAGCCTGGATAATGCAGTAAGAAGCATGCTCAATCCTAAGGTTGGGCGTTGCAGTAAGAAGTATGCTCCATCCTAAGGTTGGGTAATGCAGTACGAAGCATGCTCAATCCTAAGGTTGGGTAATGCAGTAAGAAGCAGGCTCCATCCTTAGGTTCGGTAATGCAGTAAGAAGCATGCTCCATCCTTAGGTTGGGTAATGCAGTAAGAAGCATTCTCCATCCTAAGGTTGGGTAATGCAGTAAGAAGCATTCTCCATCCTAAGGTTGGGTAATGCAGTAAGAAGCAAGTTCTGCCTAAGGTTGGGTAATGCAGTAAGAAGCAAGTTCTATCCTTAGGTTGAGTAATGCAGTAAGAAGCATTCTCCATCCTAAGGTTGCTAATGCAGTAAGAAGCATTCTCCATCCTAAGGTTGGGTTATGCAGTAAGAAGCATTTTCCGTCCTATGGCTGGGTAATGCAGTAAGAAGCAAGCTCCATCCTTAGGCTGGATAATGCAGTGAGAAGCATGCTCCATCCTTAGGTTGGGTAATGCAGTAAGAAGCAAGCTCCATTCTTAGGTTGGGTAATGCAGTAAGAAGCATGCTCCATCCTTAGGTTGGGTAATGCAGTAAGAAGCATTCTCCATCCTAAGGTTGGGTAATGCAGTAAGAAGCATTCTCCATCCTAAGGTTGGGTAATGCAGTAAGAAGCATTTTCTGCCTAAGGTTGGGTAATGCAGTAAGAAGCAAGTTATATCCTTAGGCTGGATAATGCAGTGAGAAGCATGCTCCATCCTTAGGTTGGGTAATGCAGTAAGAAGCATGCTCCATCCATAGGTTGTGTATTGCAGTAAGAAGCATGTTCCATCCTAAGGTTGGGTAATGCAATAAGTAGCTTGCTCCATCCTTAGGCTGGGTAATGCAGTAAGAAGCATGCTCCGTCCTACGGTTGTGTAATACAGTAAGAAGCACGCTCCATCCTTAGGTTGGGTAATGCAGTAAAAAACGATCTCCATCCTAAGCTTGGGTATTGCTTTAAGGATCATCCTCCGTTCTAAGGCTGGGTAATGCAGTAAGACGCGTGCTCCATTCTTATGTTGGGTAATGCGGTAAGAAGCATGTTCCATCCTAAGTTTGGGTAATGCACTAAGAAGCATGCTCCATCCTTAGTCTGGGTAATACAGTAAGGAGCATGCTCCATCCTTAGGTTGGGTAATGCAGTAAGAAGCATGCTCTATCCTAAGCTTGGGCAATGCAGCAAGAATCATCCTCCGTCCAAAGGTTGGGTAATGCAGTAAGAAGCGTGCTCCATCATATGGTTGGGTAATGCACTATGAAGCATGCTCCATCCTTAGGTTGGGCAATGCGATAAGAAACATGCTTCACCCTTAGGCTGGGTAATGCAGTAAGGAGCAGGCTCAATCCTTAGGTTGGGTAATGCAGTAAGAAGCATGCTCCATCTTCAGCTTGGCTAATGCAGTAAGAATCATGCTCCATCCTTAGCTTGGGTAATGCAGCAAGAAGCAGGCTCCATCCTAAGGTTATGTAGTGCTGTATTACTCTTGACTCCTCAGTTTGAAGAGTCGACCACATGCTCAGTGGTAAAGACCCTTTGCCGGATTACGTGCCCTATAAATATGAGGCACCGCAACAGTGTGAGGCATTTGACTTTCATCCGCCCAACCGAGGACAAGCGTCAGGTATACTTCAGGGACGTGGTTTTACCAGTTTATCTATGCAGGTAAGTTGCTGAATTTCTTAAAAATAATTTAACCAAGAGCTATTGTATGCCCATGGCAGCAACAACTCCCAATCAAATCCGTTTCAAAATATTAAAGAGAAAGTGTATTAACCCTTTAACACCAGTATCGGCCAAACACGGCTTCTGCAATGGTTTTGAGAAATGTCCATTTGTAGACCCAAGAAGACTATTTTTGACAATTTTCCACTGGAATGACTGGCTCTATAAGTAAGTCAATCCAGTCAAAGTTTCTTGAATACATTCGAGGGTTAAGGGATTAAACTGTACATTTACCAACGCCATACCTTCGTGATAGACTAGCAGCTTCCTACTTCCTTCTTAGCTTGAGTTTAGGATCGTCCGGCGATGATGGTGATTACATCATCATCATCCAATTTGCATTTATCTCAACATATCGGTTAATGTCTCACGTTAGGTTAAGCATACTGGACCCAAATTTGAGCGCATGCTTTCTTATAATGAGAAGGCATCACACACTGACTGGGGTCAAGGTATTGTGTTCTGGGTAAAAACTTTGTGACAGGACCAACTTAGATGCTTATATCTCATGTGTGGTTAATCATACAGGATCCAGACATAGACACATGCGTCCTAAATAATGAGAGAGAATTATACAATATCCTGTGGGTCAAATGGCCATGATCATTGTTAACATTTTGTTTTTAGCTCAACTTCACTATTTTTATCTCATGTTTGTAGCAGCACTAGTAGCACCAGCAGCAACCCGTAGTAGTGGGGCAGATATGTGACAAATAACAGACAAAATGTGGGCTTGGGCAGCTGTTGACCAATACGGCTATCGCAAAACTTTCCCCCGGGGTGTAGAATGGCCTCGCCCATTGCCACACCCATTTTAGTAGGCGTGGCACATTGTTCAAAAATAATTTGCAGGATTTTGAAAATCATTCCCTTTGATGATTCAAACAGCAGAATTGGCTTTGCTACAAAAAGTGGGCGTGGCACATTTCTAAATCTTATAATCTTCACTATTGTCATTATTTGGTAACTCAAAAATATACCATGTTTGTTAAAAAATACAGCCTCATGTGTACCAGTTTCGGTGTGTTTAGCATAAAACCCACTGTTTGCTTATTTTGGTCACATATCTGCCCCACGATATGCTGCATCAAGCAAGCCAGTAGTATTGTCATAATTTAACAGTTATCCGATAAAGCTCTTTACATAGGGTGTTTATGACCTAGTTAATATAAAAGTTAAACTAACATTTTTTCCTTTAGTTAGTTACACTGTCTGAAGAACTATGGCAACTAACACAGTTGCAAGCTTGTTCAGGTAGAGAGTTTCCGTTCAGCATCACTGCCATCTGTACCTATTGATTGGAGTATATGTGCTTTATGTCAGGAGGATTCTGGTGAACCCCTTCAATGTCCAGTTATTTCCAAACATCGGAATCGGATACCAAAGTTTGGCTGAATTACTACAAAGTTTTCAAAACTTTGAGCATCGACCAGTTTCTGTAAATGTAAACTGACTTGATGCCGGTGATGGAATCTTGAACACACTTTCTACTAATCCGGCAAAATGGCATATGGCCTGTCAGCTGAAATGCTCTAAGAGTCGCCTTGTGAAGGTAGAGTCCTTTCACAAGACAAAGCTCTGTACACAGTGGGAAGACAAATACTGAGAAATGTTTCTTCTGTGATGATGTAGGATTACCTGGAAATCCACTCAATGCAGCGGCTACCAGGAACATTACCGAACGCGTTCGAAAATGTGCGGTAAAACTACAAGATAGAACATTAATTGCACAATTTAATGTAGGTGATATGGTAGCCCACGATTCTAAGTACCATTCACAGTGTCTAGTAAAGTTATACAATGCCACGAGTAGTCAAAACGAGGACGAACTTAAGCAAAACACACATGGCATCTCTCATGATATTGCTTACTTAGAAGAAACGAAGCTGGCGGACACATCGGGTGCACAAATTTTCAGACTAGCTAATGGTGTTAAATTGTACTCTGATCGTCTAAGTGAACTTGGTGTTAATATAAGTGGTCGCATACATTTAACAGATCTTAAGGGCAGGCTACTTACATATATATCAGGTCTTAGGGCTTTCAAAGAGGGTGGTGACCTTTTGTTGATATGTTGGATAACTTTAAGGATGAAGGTATTTGTTTGTCAAAAGTAGCAAATATTATTCGGCGAGACATGCCCCAAATGAATACAACATTTGACAGATCATTCCCAGTGGGTTGCTAAGAGAATTCAGTTACAAAGTCATTAGGTACATCGTACAGTATGATTATGGATGGGACACATATTAGAAACAAGAGCACTGTGATGGTAAAACAAGCAACACTCGGTATAGCTCAGTTAGTACAGTACAACAGCTATGTGGGTCGGCGACCAGAGTCCACAGGTCCACACCATACAATCATTAGTGAACCTCCATTGCCTGTCTATCCTGGACTAATGATTCATGGGCATTAGTGAACCTCCATTACCTGTCTATCCTGGACTAATGATTCATGGGCATTAGTGAACCTCCATTACCTGTCTATCCTGGACTAATGATTCATGGGCATTAGTGAACCTCCATTATCTGTCTATCCTGGACTAATGATTCATGGGCATTAGTGAACCTCCATTGCCTGTCTATCCTGGACTAATTATTCATGGGCATTAGTGAACCTCCATTACCTGTCTATCCTGGACTAATGATTCATGGGTATTAGTGAACCTCCATTGCCTGTCTATCCTGGACTAATGATTCATGGGCATTAGTGAACCTCCATTACCTGTCTATCCTGGACTAATGATTCATGGGCATACAAGTAAATATGAAATGGTTGATACTCTGTTCTATCTTGGCCTATCTATCTCATATGATAGGCTTTTCGAAATTTTTAAGAATGTTGCCGTATTTCAAGCTCACCAGTATGAGACTGATCAGGTTGCGTGCCCAAGTATTCTCCGAAGTGACCTCTTCACCACAGCCGCAGTAAACAATATTTATCACAACCCCAGCTCAACCACTGCTTTGGATGCTTTTCACGGCACAGGAATATCACTTTTTCAGCATCAGACTACAGTATTAGATGGAGATGAATGTAGTAGGGTAACATTGCAGTCGGCGCCTTCAAGTAACATGATACCACCTCTCCCACTGGCATATACAAATATCCCACCTGTCACACTGAAAAGCTAAGATCCACCCATTCCTTCAATGAGTGGTATGTTGAAAGGCAATGGTGTAATTCTCATATCTGAATTGGAAGATGAAAACGTATGGCAGGACAGTGTTCAGCAACTACTGACTAAAGAGGTACATGATATTACAAATCCAGTTTCATGGGCAGCATATCATGCAAGTAAACAACCATTATGACAGGAATATACACCTGCAATTACACCACTTCTACCACTTTTCCATGATAACTGTAAACCAGTTGCTACGATTCGACATTCAATGGATGTAATGCAGAGTGCTGCTGAATTCCTGAATCCAGGTCAAGTGCCCGTACTAACTGTTGACCAGCCACTGTTCGCCATTGCCAAATTGAATAAGTTGAATTGGCCAGATATACGGAGAAGAGTTCGTTATTTTACGTGGTGGCCTCCACATTGAAATGTCTGCACTAAAGATTTTAGGAGACTGGCTAGATGGTAGTGGCTGGCCAATGCCATTGTCCAAGCAAATATTGTATCAGCATGAGCTGTAGATTCTTTCCTAACTGCTTCACATGTAACACGAACCAGAAGTATGTACCAGTTTACAGCCAGTGCATTGTGTATCCTTCTTCACAACACATTTGATGGCTACACCAAATTTCAAGCCCAAATTTCACACTCATTCGATGAATGGTGCCTACAAAGAATTCATGAAAGTCCGCACTTCCAATTCTGGTTCACAACCATGCAGCTCAAGCTTTTGGTTATGGTCTATGTACAATATCCTCGATAAGCAAACTTCCCACTGTACAGTGATGTCACACAATTAGCTCCATGGTGCTTTGCTCTTGATCACACTAACTATGCTCGGTGGCTGCCAATTCGTATACGGGGTGTGTCAACACTGCAACATCGACTTCCTGGTGTCCATCATCAGTTCATTCAGGGCAACTTCGTGGTCCATAAAACTAATCATCAATTCTCTGCAATCCCTATTAACCAAGCACAGGAGCAGAATAATGCGCTGGTGAAAGTAGATGGCGGTGCTGTAGAACTTAGGCAGAATTCTAGATCTCTTCTCTGGCGGATGGTAGGTGGTCTGGAAATAGTGTGTGCAGTAGAAGAATTTAAAACAGGCTGTCTGGGTATAATAAACAATAACCAAAACCTTCACTACGAGCAAAATAACTTTGTTTAAATAAAATTTGCTAATAGGATCAGGCAGCTTGTTTATGTAATAGATGGCTTGGAAATCCATTCATGGAAGAAAGTGGTGATCTTCTCGTATTGGACACACATGATATTGCAGATCCTATCATTGTCGACAGTATTCGTTGCATTGCACTTTTGGGCTAAGAACAATACGATAACTACATCAGTGAACGATTTGTTCTGTGCTCAAAACCTATTTCTGACTCAATTAAAAGAAATAAGATGCCATTATTCAGCAAGGCACACACAAAAGTTAAATCTAAGACGACACAGCTGGTCACATTTCTTAAGTGACTGGACATTATTTTTACGGTTACACATTGCTTGTCAAATACGTGATGGTAATTTGGAGACATTTTCTAAGCATGTCAATCATGCTTACCCTTCATCTCTGTCACAGTTAGGAAAACTTCGCTCTGGTTCTAAGTCAGATTTGTTAGAGTGCTTAGAAAACATATGTCCTTCTCACGGAGATGCCCCAAGAGCTGATGTTATCATTCTGGATGGACCAGCTATTGCCAATATGCTAAAACTAGTAGGTACTAAGTAAGACTTTTCTGGAGTATGCGACAACTGTGTTTATTCCATACATACGAGCACGGCTTCGGAATTCCAATGGAGTCGGTGCCATCTGGGACGTATATCTTGAAAATAGCATAAAGTCCACAACTAGAGATAAAAGAGGGAAAGGTATTCGAAGACGTGTAATGGCTGGTAACTCTCTTCCAAGAAGCCGGCACGCATTCGTACGACATGACGAGAATAAGAATGAGCTGTTTGATTTTCTGGGACACCAAATCATAGAACAAATAGATCCAGATCAGGAAGTGTACCCAACATGTGACAAAGAAGTTCTCTGCACCCAACTTAGTCAGGATGCATCTTCAATATCACCTTGTAATCTCGTAGTTCTCTCTGGTGCGGTTGTGCCATTACGTAGATATCGAACTCTTGGTGGCATTCGGTACTGGTAAGCATCTGAAATAGATCCCTAGTCATGACATTACTGCTGCACTCGGCGAGGGAAGTCAAAAGCTCTTCCTATTTTACACTCCTTTAATGGCCGTGACGCTGTATCATTCTTTGCAGGCATGGGGAAAAGACAGCATTTGATATCTGGAACACGCTTTATTCAGTGACACAAATGCTTAATGGACTTACCGAAGCGCGTGATCATTTTAACGATGAAAGTATTTCAGTGTTGAAACGTTTCGCCATACGTTTGTATGACAGAACCAGTCCAGAAACAAATGCGGATATAGCCAGAATGCAGAGATGTCCATGTGTAAATCTAGAGCCATTGATGCAATACCGCCAACATCACTACTACAACATGCAAAGTGTGCAGTGTATCAGGGTGGACGTGTGTGGGGGTGTGGGGTGGGTGGACTAGAATATGTAGTCGGAAGCTGCCTTCCCCAAGTGACTGGGGCTGGAAACATAATGATGAACAGAGGTGGGAACCTTTGTGAAACATTCTTCCTGAAGCATCGGTCTCCTATTCTGAACTCCTGCAACATGATTGTCAAACGCGGTGTAGAGGACTGTGTAAATGTGTTAAGGCGTCACTGAAATGCACAGCATTGTGCCATTGTAGTGGAGACTGTTAACACGACAGTCTTGTAGAATGAGTATGGACATACAGCTATCATGCAGCGAGAATACTCAAGTGAATTTTGTTTCACATATAATGAGGCAGAAACATGATAAAGAGACGAATGGATGAGTCCACATTTGGCTATGCCACACCCATCTCTAGCTTTGCCCGTGTTGAGATCAATCGAACCCCTAGCTCTCTGAATTATAATTTCCATAAAACTGCAGGTAAGGCTTTTGCAGCGCCCAGTCAAATTAGTTTTTAAAAATTCAACAGAATGTTTATTACATAGGAAAGGCATAGAATTCGTACAACGGACAACATTTAAAATTCATGATATACTTGACTATGTCATTCATTACGTCTTTGATTGCGATGTCTGCCTGCATGTGATGGATGCAATTGATTATGACATCATATACTTGAGTGACAGATTCGATTCATCAATTGTGAGCTTTATGTTAAAACCTCCAGAATTAGCACAGAAGAGTCTGCATAATTGATCAAACATAATCTATTTTGGCACTTGAGTTATTATGACTATAGTGAATATTATAAGATTTAGAAATGTCACGGCCACTTTTTGTGTGGCCATTTTTCACCCACGAAGATATATATGCCTAAATTTAGCTTTTTCATCAATCATGCCATAGTTACAAATAACCGAGCCAATTCTGGTGTTTGAATCACCGAAAGACATGATTTTCTTGCACATTTTAAAATTTAACAACGTGCCACACCTACTAAAATGGGATGGCCATTCTAGTCCACAGGGGAAAATTTCGTAATGGACCTATATCTAAAATTATTTTGTATATATTGGTCCTCAACTGTGCCAATTTTGGTGCTTTTACCATAAAACCCATAATTCCAACACACATCTGCCCCACGATGTGAGTAAGTGGGATATGCATATGCTATATATATATATATATATATATATATATATATATATATATATATATATATATATATATATATATATATATTTCCGGGTAGCGTCAAACTGAAGGCAGGTGCAACAAGTGAATTTGACCAGGGCACTACATTTCCAGGGCCACCACAAAATGACAAAATTGTTTGGTTTAATTTTTGTGGCGCCTGTGTAATTTCAAGTTACACTCAGATGTCACACTTCTAAAACTGTGGCGAAATCACACAGGTTAGGACCTCAGTGCCCCCATCAACGATATTACAGACTAGCTTTCTCTCGATCCTGAGGGAATTTCAGAAACGTTGCACAGGACCCCGACCTTCCCCCACCCCGAGTCACAAGCGCGGCCCTGATATTCCCAAATCTGTTGACACTCTGCAGTTGAGAAGAACACATAGATCATAATAATGGCTATATCAAATTTTATTAAACAAAGCAATAAGAAAATTATTGCGACTAATTAGAAATAGTAGCGTTACAATTACGCCATTCTTTTAATGTATCTGAAATGCAACAGCAATAAATTGTTACGTTTTAACATCATAAGTACGCCTAATGCTACATGGTTCTGATGTCATAATCAATGGACCATTCCAGTTTATCCATGAATCATGTCGTAATCAACTACATGAGGTGTCGGATGATGTCAAAATTACCTATGAATGGCGCTGTTGAGTTCGTCACGAATGCTTAATTGATGATGGACTAAGCGTTGTACGAATTGTATGTCTAGTATTTAATAAACATTATGTTTAATATTTTGAAACAAATTTGGCAACAACAGTCAAATTAGTTTCAAAATATTCAACATCTTACTTCGTATGGTTTTCTGGAAATTGATACTCAGGGAGTTCAGTGATCGATCGATCCTAGCACGAGTGAGTGTGGGTGGAGCTTAGCTAGAGATGGGCGTGGCATGGCTAAAGCTGGATTTCCTCCATTACGTCACATGCAGCCTGATGTCACAATCATAACGACGTATTATAACCATGTCAGGAAGCTCGGAGAAGAATTTGATAAAGTTGTTGCTACCTTAGGCAGTCACGACTGCCAATCGAATTGCTCGAAACATCTTCAGAAAGTGTTACTACATTGAATGCGCTGCTGATTATTTTGAGATCAATTTGCTTTAACGTTGTTGCAGCAGTGATTTTAAGTCAACTCATTTCCAAAATGTTAGCTCATGACACTGCCATATTCTGATGATTTTCTCATGAACAATATGACTGAAAGATGTTGCTATAGCTGGCAACGATCTTCTGTCAAATTGTTATAAAAATATCTAGCCTCACACATTTTACTTCTAGAACAATATAATTCAAAATAATGATGCCTACAAATATCAGAGTAAAATAGTGGCTCAGAAGAAGACGATCGTCGCTGAATCTTCCTATATATGTTCTCATGTTATTGCTTGGTGATAACTTTAACCCTTAAGTTTGTTCAAGAAAATTTTACTTTTCTTTATGATATTTCCTTTGCAGACCATGAGAACTGTTTTTGAAAATTTACCACTGGAATGAGTGACTTAATTGAGCCAGTCATTCCAGTGTTCAATTTTTAAAATGGCTGATATGACTTAACTGGTCAAGAAATGTCAACTGCCATAGAACATATTATTGTGTTCAGATTAGATTGACTCAACTATTCAGCACAATATTGCTATTACAGCCCAGGCATTCTACAATCCCAAATACTCAGTAAATACAACACATAAACACTAGCTAGGTGTGCATATGATGACAGTGTTGCATCATAATATTATATCATTATCAATGGTCACATTCTCAGTTACATATCCATGTTTCATGTGTTAGTCATCCCTCTCTGCACTCGAGTCTCGTAAAAACTAGCTAGCTCTCGAGTAGTTTGAAATCAATTTGACTGGGTCTACCAGTTATATTTGTTTCAAAATAGTGGCATATTTCTTGAGATTAACTCTTCCAGCTCTAATTAGTCGAGGCATACGTGAAGCCTAGCTTTCATCACAACGCCAGTGAACATTAAGGACCTGTAGCTAAGGTGTCAGGAAAATTACATTTAATGGACACAGGTGATTGTTTTCTACAAAACAGGCTTGCCCGTATGAGTAATAAATGATGCTGATTAACAATCAATAATAAGAAAAAACAAGGTCTGTGTGTACGTGTGTGCGTGCGTACATATATGTGTGCGTCCATGCATATGTATGTGCATGCATGCGTGCGTACATGTATGTGTGTGCGTGTATGCATATCTGTGTACATGCGTGCGTGCGTACATATATGTGTGTGCGTGCATACATATGTGTGTACATGCGTGCGTGCGTATGTGTGTACATGCGTTCGTGTGTACATATATGCGTGTGTGTGCATGCATGTGTGTAAATGCCTGCGCGCGTACATGTATGTGGGCGCGTGCATGCATATGTGTGTGCATGCATGCGTGCGTGTGCATGCATGTGTGTGTACACGCTTGTGTGTATTGCTTGCATGCATTTGTATCTGATTTGGTGCAATTATGTGCATGCATGTGTGAGTGTATGCTTGTGTTACATAAGCGTTCATATGTATACCAGAAATAAATTATTAATATAAAATAAATGGTCCACGGGTCATAGTGCTCACCTAACGGATGAGGAACTGTAAACATGTTTACATTAATTAATGCACCAGCATCATTGGTCCATCAGGTAAACACAAATGTTGCCATAGACCACAGCATAACTGTTGCCATAGACCAATGACCATTGGCTTTATTGAACCGAGTCGAGTATCATTGACAGAATTTGCCAATGGGGTGACTTATGCCACTGACCAACACGGGCACAGGTTCCCGACATTATTGACCAATGAGACAATGAGACATGTGTTATATACATAATTGACCAATGGATAACGCACCCTTGGTCAATGTGGCAAGCGTAACTGATGCCATGAACAAATTGGGCATGGGCCCTAGGGCTTTTTAACAAACGAAACAATCATCTCTGACACTAATACCAAACAAATCAAGTGTCATATACATTATTATGACAAGAAGTTGCTGTCAATGAGGAAAGCATAACTGATGTCAATGATCAATGGGTCAAGGGTGCATGGATAACAAATGGGTTGGAAATTTGCGCACGAAAAACAAAGTCTGTATGCCTGACACTACTGACCACCAGAGAAAGCTCCATTGGCTCATGGGCCACACATAATAAATGCCATTCACAAATGGGCCTATGGATACAGGCAAAGGCTTGGAGAGGGAATGTAAGAATATTGACATGGAAAAAGTACCATTGACCAGCTATCCCTGACATTATTGACCCAGCAGATGATAATTACCAACGGGCCAATGGTCACCGTAACAGATTTGGATGAGGAAATGCAAGGTATTTGTGTCATTGAAATACCTGACCAACAGGAAAAGTCCCATTGATCATTGGTGCAGCCATCACTGACACTATTGGCCAATGGTTCACGTGTTACACGAATGGGAAATAGTGAAGTCAGTCACAGTAAAAGATTTGGATGAGGAAATGCAAGAATATTGGCATGATTGACCAACGGGAAAAATACCATTGATCAATATTGTCAAATGATTAAAGTGTACAAAAGGAACATTTCAGTCAAATCTTGTTTTAAACCATTACCAATTAACGAAGTGCAGCGTTACATATTTAAGAATGCCTTAGAGCCAGAGCTATTGCCCTTATTTCAAGTCGTGATCTCATCAGTTTCATAGGGGAAATAGATATTGCCTGAAGGAACATATCTTCTAAATTCGATTTTAATCCTTCAACAATTGATAAAACAAATGTATTTTAACTATAGGGTTGGATAGTTTAAAAAAAGCCTTAATGAACTAGTTATGGCCCTTGTTTAAATGTACCATCTTTATATTCGTAGGCCAAATAGATTTTTGACTGAAGGAGCCTATCTGCTGTATTTGGTTCAAAATTATCAATAATTGACGAAACAAATGTATCCATTAACCATAGGTTCAATATTTTAAAGTCTTAATGAAACAGTGTTATGGCCCTTGTTTAAAGTTGTGACCTCATATTCATAGTTCAAATAGATATTTGACTGAAGGAACAGATCTGCTAAATTTGGTTTTAATTTATTAACAATTAATGAAACATGTATTTCCCGCATCTAGTGTTCAATACTTAAAGAAGCCTAAATGAACCAGAATTCTGGCCCTTGTTTAAGGGAGTGCCCACTTCATATGCATAGCTCAAATAGAGGTTGCGTAAAGGAACATATTTGCCAAATTTCGTTTTATTCCATCGATAAATGAATAAATGTGCCACACACATATTTTCACCATCGGCTTTAATACTTAAAAACAGATACTGAACCAGAGTTATGGGATGTGTTTAAGGGCGTGTCCAGTTCATATTCATGACTCACATAGCTGTAACTTGCATAAAAGAACATATCTGCCAAATTTAGTTTTAATCTATCAATAAATGGTGTCACAAAGATATTTTCCCCATAGGCTTCAATGCTTTGAAAATATAGCAAGGCCATAACTCTCCCATTTGTGAGCGTGGCCGCTTCTTATTCATAGTCCAAATAGATTCCCTAAAGGAATATGTCTGCTCAAATTTTTGTTTTACTCCATCGATAAATGAGGAAAGTGCCACGAACCTATTTCCCCATCAGTTTTAATACATAAAAATACCTTAATGAACCTGAATTATGGCCCTTGTTTAAGGGCGTGTCCACTAGATTCATAGACAAATGTACTCCCCCCAAACCACCCCCCCCCCGCCCTCTCCCCCCCCCCTCGCCCCGTTGGCGTCAATACTTTGAAAATGTATCAAGGGCCATAACGCTGTTATTTGTTGGCGTCGCCACTGTATATTCATAGCTCAAATAGATATTGACTAAAGGAACACGTCTGCCATATTTGGTTTTAATCCATCCACAAATGGCGAAACGAGCCACAATTGTTGGCTGGCAGACAGACAACAGACAGACAAATCGTGATTGCATACGCTCACCTAGGTGAGCTAAAAAGAGAAAAACGTAAGCACACATTGATAAATATAAGCAATATGGAGACTATAATATAGCAATACAGAGACTTAATATTTTATTAATATATTCTTTTTAAAGATATACTCACACATTGATAAACAATCGGTTAATTAGTGGGTTAGATGTACAGCACACACCCCACCCCACCCCCACTCACAACCACCTCCCCACCCTCTCTCAGAATTCTCCCCTAACAACAAGTCTCTTGTACTTTCATTGGGTTATTATTTAATTTTTCAGCAGATTGCGATAATTGTGTGACAACAATATTTGTAAGAAGAGGTAATGGTGAAGGTACGATTAACCCTTTGTACCCTGAATTCACAGAATCTCAATATCCAGCTAACAATATAGATGAGCTGTTTAACCCCTCTTGTGTCAACAGCGCAATAAAGCGCTCAAAATACTATTTATCTCAATTAACCATGTAATTGCCAATACTTTTCATGGAAATTTAGATTTTTGCAGCGAAAAAGAGTATTTTTGTAAATTTGTAACGAACAGTTACGAAAAAAAAAAATGTCTATTATCCTTCAAATGGACATTCATCAAAAGTGTAATGGTCAAGAAAATTCAAATTTCTGCTAAGCCAGTGACCAAGAAAACGTTTTTTTTGACAATTTACCACTGGAATGGCCGGTTACCGAGCAAGTCATTCCAGCAGTAAGATTTCAAAAATATCCTCTTAGCCTGCAAATGGACGTTTCTTAAGATCAATGCAGAGGTTGATTTTGACCAACTTGACCATTAAAGGGTTAAGTTTACACAAGAGGGGTTAACATCTTTGTTAATTTGACATGATCTTGTTGCTGCCATCACAGCTCCCAGTCCTATTAGCATCAAATTATACAACAGAATTGTAGAGTTTTCATACTTGGCCTTTCGTGTTCAATGTGTTAAACGAGGAGGCATGGTTTCTTTAAGGAAGACATTGTATCACAGCTCATAGCTTTTATCATTTACCATAGTTTGTGAAATCAAGAATATTGTTATGTTTCTGAAAAGTCGCTGATAATGTGAGAGGTGAGATGTGCAGTATATCATAATATATAATATTGAGGGAACTTAGATACGTGTCTGTGCGTGCGTGCGTGCGTGCGTGTGTGCGTGCGTGTGTGCGTGCGCGTCCATGTTAGAGCTTGATCATATCCCCACCTGGGATTGGTTCAATAGTACTGGAGGTGATTGATTTTGTAATATATGACCACCAATATGGCCCTTGAATTCTAGAAAAATGTATTAAGTTTCAGATAACTTGCCATGCCTGTATCGGAGAAAGAGATGATGAAAGTCTTTGATAAAGTCTTTCAAAAGAGATAACTCTGGCAATTGTGAACAGATTTGATCGAAACGAGATCATAGCGCTACATCTCCCTATAATATAGCTGCTCAGAATAATTGTGAGTGTAAGTTCAAAACTCTCAAAGATGTAACTCACACAAGAATACTGACAACATCAAAGGTTTTCCGGGAAATAATTATGGCGAATAAGGATGGATTTTGCTGAAATAAAATCATCACACTTTGTCTATACCAGATAGATTACTGAAAACCAATTACAGGTGCATGCTCAAACCTTGGAGATGTGGATCTGACAAATGTTAATGTTCACAAGGGAGATAACTTTGGCAATGGACGGATTTCACTGAAACATAATTATGAGTATAAATCTGCTGAAGAAATATTACTGTAGGTTCAAAACACGGACATCTGGACTGGATAATCATCAGTTGGGCGAATGGAGATACAGATGGATTGACAGATAAATGGACAGATGGACCAAAAAGGATGGATGACAAGTGCCCTCACATAATACCACATGGTTTAAGCAGGTATAAAACGAACTCTTGGAAGCGTAAGTATTATTCATTTCTTCACGAATATATGTATTGTAATTTTATTATTTTATATAATTCTCTTTACTACTCTGTTGTAATCCTGTCCTTTCAAAAACAGTAATGTAGACACATAGTGTTCGTTTGTTGAAGAACATTATTAGAGGGCGTTGCTGTTTTTGACAATATAATGTATTGTGTTAATTAAGCCCTCACTTGGTAAACGTGTATTTTGATATGCCAATCTAAATCCACATATGCTTTATGCATGGGTGGATAATTCTAGTCAATAACCAGGGTCCAATGTACAGAACTTTATAACAATTGCGAAGATCTAGACGGGTTATCCTTCTGTCCAGCTGTCAATCAAGGGTACTGCTTAAAATCGTATCATGTACAGAACAGGTACAAGTCCACTGACGATTACTATCGGCATCCATGCAGCTTTGATACCAGCACCTGAAAATGAAAACAAAATCATTGTTAAAACCTGAATAAAGTACATGAACTAGAGGATGAGGAACATGTATGTTAATTCTATATGCTGATTATAGAATACCATCAGAATATTGGGATGCATATGACCCACTTCCATATAAGTCAAGTGTTAACAAGATCTAGCAACTATTGATCTGCACTGTAGTTCAAGATGTCGAGTTTCTAACTTGCCAGAATATCAAAAAATCTCCAGACACCTTGGTCAATCCCATGACTCGTCACATAATCTGCAGAATGCTTAGTCTGTCCCATGACTCAACACAGAATCTACAGAATCCTTACTCTAGTCCAAGACTCATCACAGAAACTGCAGAATGCTTAGTCTATCCCATGCCTCATCAAAGAATCAGTAGACTTATTGGCCAATCGCGTGGCTTAACAAAGACATTGCAGAATCAGTGGTCACAGTGGACTCATTGACCAATCGCGTGGCTTAACAAAGACACTGCAGAATCAGTGCTCAATCATATGACTCATCAAACAATCGGTAGAGTCACTGGTAAATCCCATGACTCATTAGTCAATTGGCACAATCATTGTTTAATACCGGGATTCATCAAAATATCTGCATGATCATTGGTCAATGCAATGAGTTATCAACTATTCGGCAGAACCATTTGCCAATCCAATGCTGCGTGAAACATTCTGCAGAATCATTGGTCAATCCCCTGAATTACCATCCAATGTTTTGTATTGCCGTCGATCTGATATATGAACCAATATGCTGGCTCATCACTAATTCAGTGGTATCTTCTGGAGCATCTACAACTCAGTTCATCACTCAATATAATGCTTACCGGGTATTATTGAGTCTGGTAGCTATGACTTTGCTGAATTTTTCTTAGTAAATCAAATATCCTTCCATTGAATCTAGATAATATTTGCTAATCTAATGTATTGCTATATAGGACTCACCTGATTTTTCACATTTGCTGTTTGCTGCTTTAAATCCGCTTGCACATCCACAGATACCACGCGAACATGCTAAATTTGCCAAATTTGGACAATGACTATTATCAATGCATTTCGAGTTCATAGTACCTAAAATAATAATAATAATAATAATAATAATAATAATAATAATAACTAGAAGAATAAGCAGAGATGTCCGCAATGGTGTCCACCATCTCGGTAACTGTTTCTTAATTTAGCCACCACGACCATCAGCTTTTGATCCCCAATTCGATATGATTCTCCAAACTGACAAGAGAAACTACCATGGCAAGTTTGGTGAAGATCCCAATATCAATAAGTCATTAACATTTAGAGGAATTGAGATAAATAGAATCACCATGCATCGTGATGGAAACGTGACACTTGCTTTAACTGAAGACCAGTAAAATAACTGTGCATCGTGGTGGGAATGTGATACTTGTCTTCGACGAGGATCAGTAAATTCACTGTGTCTCATGACAGAAACGTGACAGTTGGGATGGGCGACTGCTCTGCGCGCATTGCATAATTTACTGACAATACGTTTAATGAAGTTAGTGAAGTATTTGTCCTGTAGTGCTTTGTAATTGAATCATACTGATACTCGTTAATAGCTTCGACCTCAACAAAATTGATACTATCGCCCACCTTACCAAGCTGCTTTAAAGACAACTTCTTCACAGCGTAAGCTATGGAGAATACTTAAGAAAGTATCTATTTTTCCTTTCAGCTACATATTCGCACTCAAACTCGCTTAATGGCTCAGCCACCTGCTTGGTCTGAATACTCCAAAATCTGACATTAGTAGAAGAGCTCAGATGTGGCCGCTTGTTCTGCTTGGTCGAGAGTTTGACATAATCTGCTTAGTCATAACAGCAAACTCGAAACTTATTTAATATTCACAAATCCCTTGACATTGGCTTTAAGGATGCTCAGCAATTAAACTCTGCATATAGGTTGGAATTAATCAATATTGCTAAGAAGTCGATGTGCAACTCATTAAAACTCCAATGTGTAATGACTCATCCCTGAACAATAGTTAACAACATTTGAAGAGGCTTATAGCACTTCTCTGCTAGCTAATAACTCTCATACATAGTCAGAAAAGTCTATATCATAGTGCGCTAATAGAACCTCGTATATATGCATCACTACTAGGTCACGCCGGAGATTGACCCA